>JANBPK010001207.1:0-106250 GCA_027579435.1 Candolleomyces eurysporus | reverse complement strand
CTACTCTCAACTGTGAGTGGTGCATCCGTTCGTCAGTTTTTGTACTACTCTCAACTGTGAGTGGTGCACCCGTTCATCAGCTTTTGTACTACTCTGAACTGTGAGTGGTGCACCCGTTCGTCAGATTTTTCACTACTCTCAACGACGTTTGCATCACTTGGTGGGCCATTTTGTTTGTTTTTCCTCGCCCTCCTCGCTCTCAGCCACACCTCATTGCGTTATGTCTATGGAGCCCATGGGCCGATATTCGAGCCATATTTAAGTAATAGATACATGTAGGAGTACAGTGATACTTGACGCACAGATCGCCAAAGTGAAAACCAAGCAGGACCCAAAAAAAGCGAACACAAAAAAAACATATAGCGAAGCAGGAGAGATAATCTTAAGCAACCAATGCCCCAATGGGCAAAGAAGTCTTGGATTGGCCTCCGCTGGCAGGTTCTCGATCGACGGGTAGTGCTTCCTGATGGAGAAAGGACGATGACACGCGAAGGCACCGAGGGCGGGCTGTGGGCGCGTCGGGTAACAGGATGTGACTAGGATGTGACGCTTTGTGACCTGATGTGACCGTTGACCGACGTACGGAGTGGTGAAGTTGAAGTGAGGGAGTGGTGCAACGGTAGTGGTGGAGTGGTGCAACGGTAGTAGTGGAGTGGTGCAAAACAAGTGAGAGAGTGGTGCAAATGTCCTGGTGCGTGTCCTGGTGCGCCGATAGGTTTGCCCACCCCATGGGTGGTTATAGCGAGTACTGCACCACTAGCCGGTCGATCACTACCCTTGTTTCGTGCACCACTCCTCCCACCAAAGGTGAAAGCTCTCGTCATGCGGTTCGCTCATAGTAGATTCGTCTTTGGCAAGCATAGCCAGCGCCACAGCGTAGTCGAATACGAAGTCCTGGCGAACACTGCAACTCGAGAGACAACAAGAAAACCTGAATTCTGGCGTCGCTCACGGCATTGGGGTGCAATAAACCCAAGATACTGCACCTCAAGTCGGTCGAGCTGGGGAAGTAGCAATATCTTCCGCCCTGTGGCTGGTTCCAAGTTTGACGCGACGGGAGGAAAACCAGCTGCGGAGTCCACTGATGCGAGATCAACTCTCGCTTGAGGTGAATACATGACCATGACATATTCCTGCTCTTTGGGAAAGATTCTGGCTCCCAGCTTGCGCCAAAGCTTGGCACTGAGAGGCTTTGGCTTACAAATAAACGACGAGATCAGACACGGAGAACACTAAATACTACTAAGAAAGCCTAACCTGGTCCTCTGAATACTATTCAAGGCCTCATTTCGTTCTTTCACAGGTCACTCCACATCTAAATTGATCATCGCAAGCCGGTAAACCGAGTTCCTTGAATTAAACCCCAAGACACCTTCAGGCTTCGGCTAGCGGGATCATCCTCTTCTCCAAACGGCGAACGATCGGTTGAAAGCGCGGTTTGAGTGCTGGGATTATATTTCAATATGCTCTCATTTTAGCGCAGGAAGAAACTGGGTAGGGTCGACGTTGGCTGGTGTTGGTATGTTTTCATTGTCCCGAGAGACGCTTGAGAGGCCGCCATGGCAGCATTTTCGAGATGAGTTAGACGATTTTTCTTCATACTGAGGATATCCATTTTCCACCGTTGGCCCCACTTTCTAAACGAGCGAGCTAGTCGGACAGTAAAGCAGATCAAAGGCTAGGAGAGGGAGTATTGTAGGAAAGAGTCTCTGTACATCTCTCGGAGATGAAGATACTCGTGTGAGTGAGAAGCGTGTCAATTTTCCTCTTGGTTAAATTTCGAGCAATAGACTGTCGTGTGGTCGATTGAGCGGGTTTAGGCCGCCTGTCTACGATACTATATGAGCTAGATTTCACAGCTATTGGAAATGAACTGGTACTATCAAAGGTTACACACCTTAAGATTGCTGCACATGCCGACAGGTATATCCGTCCGCTCCTCGAAGTCAATTTGCGTGTCACCCGCAAGATGTGCAGATTGAATGCCCACCTGGACTGAGATCCACTGCTCTTGCACAGCTGCTATCGGCGCTTCGGGGTAGCCTGTGACAACGGTACTATACACATCGGAATGTTTGCGATCATTCATGACCTTCACCAAAACCAGCCCTAGTGCTAGCTGTTCGTCCTCGGCCTGTCCAGATAGAATGCCATAGAGCGCCCATTTTCACGATGACTTTGCACAGTAACAGCAAGGCCGCGAAGAGCGGTCGCTAGTGCGATCTGGAACTAAACATGCTAGCTATCACTTCTGCTGCCGGACGGGAGAAGAGGCACAGTTCGTTGGAGTATTCAATGATCGAATGGAGTTTCAAACACGAACGAGTGATTCTATCGTGGCTAGGACTGCCTCCAGACCCATTGGGGTATCCGGCGCCAGGGACATCAAGACGAAGGTTAACGGATTCCAGAACTTTCTTGCATGAACTCGTGCCAGTGACTTCAGTCAGGAGAGGAAGTAATGATGCCATCTATCAAGTCCTGACTCGACGATATTCCAATTGAGCACACCACGAGGCCCGGGCGATCAGGTGTTTGCGGGACATGAATGCTGTCAAAATAAGCGCAGGCATATAACATTGGAGGTAGTACTAGTAGTATTAACCAGATTTGGTCCAATTCCTGAACGTAATTTCCTCTCAGATACAGACGTAATGGCAATCAGGTTGACTTGCTGTTGATGGGGGAGTATGATGAAGCACAGGGATCAAGGCATGCCAAGCACAAAGCGCAACGATCTACTCTCGTCGACGTCGTTTACAGTACTAGGTGTATTGAAGAGAAGCTATGCTATCCACTTCAATACACCTCAAGTGGTCGATGAGCGTTTATACGCAGCGACCGTAGAAGCTCCAGTAGCGCCTTGGAGGAAACGAATTCCCGGCATTCATCGACAACGTTTTGAACGGAAAGGTTGTGGATCGACCTCGACTTGGTCCCTTCCAGACGACTAGAAGGAATGGACTGGTCATTCTGTCCTCTCTCAATTGGTTCCGGAAACCTGACCTTGCGCTCTGCGTAAGAAGAGCCCGCGCGAGCTGATTCAGTTCGTCAATGATGGGTAAATTTTCGAGCGTCCTATGCAGCTGGCAGTATTCATGGACGCGCAAGCGTCCAACTATACAACGAGCCGATGGATCCCACATACAGACGANGGGGGAAGGTCGAGGTACATCTACAAATGGTTGAACGAACTTTGAACAAAAAGACAGATGGAAAGCGGCGGCCGACGTTGCCGGTTTGACCTTGAGGCTCGAGGCGGTGGCCGTCGGGCCGTCGGGAGTCGGGAAAGATGGGCGCCCAACACGTCATCCGCTTTTTTGTCAACCTGTCATAGGCATTCATCAATATTCATCTTTGGCAATGTGGCACCCAGGAATCTGGTGAGAATGCTTTCATGATAAGCGGCATCTTCTTGACTCACAACCATTCAAAGTGTGCACTGCAGTGAGCGGTGGCTGCTCAGCAGGTTCGCGGGCGCTGGGTCTCATCGATCGATCTCTTATTTTTGCTCCAAATTCATCTCCATGTATAGCTCGAAGGCAATTACATTTGGCCGCGACATCACCATGTGAGGGTACGAGGCGGGTTATCACCCGAAGAGCTCAATCTGGCCGGAACGTGTACGACTCGGGGAATGCAATATAAAGATTCGTTCGGAAGCTCTCAAGATTTCTCAGCAACACTTCTGCTCTCAACAGCATCTCAGCGATACCATTGCGTCCATGATACCACCAGTCTTCATCGAGCGCTTTCTCTGGACCCCGCGATCAGCCACGACCGCTGGAGACGATTCGTCAGCGGCGACACCCTTGAAGGATGGCGAAGTCGCCCTGCCTATATTTCGATTCACGGGATCCGTACAGTCAGAGCTGAATTCTCTGACGGCTCTCGCGTTTTCGAAGGCCGAGAAATCCCGCTCCACTCCCGAGTCCGTCAGCGACGTTCCGTCTGAGAAATGCCTGGTACTCTCCTGCCCGACCAAGGAAGGCGCTCATATCATTGATGCAGCGGTCAGGCATGTAGCTAATAAGCAAGGTGCTGATGTCGTTGTCCTTGATGCCCTTGAGCTAGCCGCTGGAAAATTGGGCTTACTTGGAAAAGGTACGACACTTCCAACGATCCATTTCTTCGAGTGCTAACCGTTTTCTTCTCATCCCAGAGGGTCAAGTGCTCGATGAAATCTATGCCTCAGCCGTCGCAGGATCTACTTCGAGCGATACCACCGAGTCTCCTGCCGTAGAGGAGTCCAAACCCGAAGATACCAAACCGCCCCTTTCAGAAAGGTCTCGCGCGTTCATTGACACCTTGCTTCGTCTTTCTACTCCCTCTACAGAGAGCCCAGAAGAGAAACCCCAGCAACCGGCACGACGTATCATATATCTTCGTGACTTCCAGTACATCCTCGAAACCGCCAAACCACTTGTAACGCATATTGTTCAGTCTCTCCATGAATCTCGGGTAGAAGCGTCCTCCCGACCAACCACGATCCTGGTTTTCGGTTCCACGAACGATTCCGAATCTCTTAAAATCAATAACGCCCCCACGTCGACCCAGGAGAACAGCCTCTTCCTCAGCTCTCTCTTCACTCATACTCGTACGGGTGTGAGCGAGCGCTCGACGGGAGGATGCAGCTGTTCATCGTGCCAACCGTGGCGCGGGTCTTCACCTACAGTCAGCCTGGAGCCAATCCCGTTCAACGCCGACTGGGGCAAGAAGGTCGACGAATTGGCCACCGAGAAGCTCAGCATTTCGGTTTTCGCGGCGAACGTCAAATCTGGCGCGAGCGACGAGGAGTGGCAGAAGGCGTCGAAGGTCAAGAAGATCAGGAGATTGAATCAGTTACTCCTGAGGGCGTGTTTGGAGAAGGAAGGGTGCCCGATTGAGGGTGATTGGAGCGAAGGGTCGTTTGATAAGTGAGTTTAGGCTTAGTCTCGTCATCTCCATCTAGCATCTGAATTTCATCTCTCTCTCAGCGTACTAGAAGATCAATCCGATGCGCTGTTGGAAGTAGAAAATGCTAACTCCATCGTGACAATCACCATGGGTCTTGTCGCAGACGCGTCCTCTTCGGCGGCCCCTTCCCCGGATTCTGAATCTACCGATGTCCCTCCGTCGCCACCGAAGCTCATCGATCTCGTCTCTGAAGCTTATAGGACTTTCGAACGTCGAAAGAAGGAGCGATCAGAGTGGGAGAAAGGCAACGACCCTACTGAGGAAGAAAAGGACAAAGATTCGGAGCCCGGAGAATCCAACGATGAAAAACAGGAAGAAGAAGCCGAAAAGAAACCGCCGAAGGATACTTACGACGACGTTCAGGGTACGGCTCGTGACCTCCTAGGCTGTATAATCGACGCTGGTAAGCATTGTTCATCTGTCTATATCTCCCACAACGTTTACATTTTCGGGATTCCCCTAGACGAAATCTCGACTACCTTTACCGACGTGTTCGTCGACGAAGGAATTGTCGATTCGCTCAAGACCATCGTGACCCTTCCATTGCTCTACCCTCAGTACTTCAATACTGGCGTTCTCGCGAAGGAGGCCATTGGCGGAATTTTGCTCTATGGGCCGCCAGGAACGGGTAAGACGATGCTCTGTCGAGCCTTGGCCAAGTCGAGTCGGGCGAAGATGCTGCATATCAAGCCAAGCGATATCAATAACAAGTGGGTTGGAGAATCAGAGAAGCGGGTTACTGCGGTTTTCGTGAGTAGATCTCTAGCTTCTCTCGATATACGGGTTCGTTCGGATTGAATGATGAACTGATGGTTTCACTCTTGCTTCACTTGTAGGAGCTCGCTCATAGGCTAGCGCCATGTATCATCTTCATCGACGAGATCGATTCGTTGTTTAGCAGCCGTAACGACTGTACAAAGACTTGGGAGCGCAATATCGTGGGTCTATTCTCGTTCAATTGCGCCAACGTCCGACTGAACCCTTCTACTTTCTCTACACAGCTCACCGAGTTCATGCAGGTCAGTTTACGACCATCCCTCGGCCTAATTCATTACTTTACTAATTTCATTGACGCCCAGGGAATGGACGGCCTTCGGTCTGCAAAGAAGAACAGGGAGAACAACGTCGTCATTGTCGGAGCGACAAACAGGGTACGTCACTCGCTATTCACATCTCATACCTTTCTGTATCACTCATTCCCTTCCTTCGTCAGCCTTTCGATCTGGACCTCGCCGTCCTCCGACGCATGCCTCGACGCATTCTCGTCGACATGCCAAACCTCCCCACCCGTAAAGGTGCATACACCCGTTTGTTCCCAGTTGATGGACCTAACCGATGACATTCTATGCAGCTATACTGCAATCGTATTTGCAG
The DNA here is from genome assembly GCA_027579435.1 of Candolleomyces eurysporus. Taxonomy (NCBI): domain Eukaryota; kingdom Fungi; phylum Basidiomycota; class Agaricomycetes; order Agaricales; family Psathyrellaceae; genus Candolleomyces; species Candolleomyces eurysporus. The sequence goes on along the minus strand of JANBPK010001207.1, from coordinate 99,920 downwards.
GATGAAGCGCTGCACGAAGACATCGATCTCGATAAACTAGCAGCTCAGACAGACGGGTTCTCGGGGTCCGATTTGAAGAGTCAGTAAATCAAACCGACATCTCTTGATCTTACTGACGAATTATGTGGTGTCTTGTGTAGATCTCTGCGTTGCAGCTGCCCTCTCCTCCGTGAAAGAGGCTATCGGGCCTGACTGGAGGAACTTCGACTCGGAGCCAACGACCAAGACCTCTACTCCATCGACTGTATCCTCTTCTACAAACGACTCCTCATCTACGGAACAGCCTGATGCCACTTCCGCCAAGTCAGACGCTGCAACTGAAGAGAAGTCGGAAGAGAAGGACGACAAAGACAAGAAGGAGAAGTCTCCCCCTGAGCTTCCTCTACGTACGATAACGCCCGCGAACATTGCTCAGGCTCGAAACGAAATCTCTCGATCGACTTTCGGGAATAAACGGGGAGACGAATTGTACAAGTGGCATGAGAAGTACTCCACAGATGGGAACACCACAACGGCGACTGACAAAGGCAATGGAACGACGTCAAATACTGGACTCGGCGCAGGCTTCTATTCGTCTCGGCCGGGCTTGGGGAAGCCAGGGCTGAATGGGCATTGGAACCGCTGGGCTAAGGGTGGTGTTCAAGGGACTGAACCAACGGTTACCATCGCCCCAGCTCCTGGTTCTAAGGACGAGTGATTGGGCGTGGAGGCGATTTGAACAATTGAGTCATACAAGCGTCATGAGTTCGCTCTAAATACACAAACTTCGCTATTTATACATTATGCACTGTACATTACGAAGGATACATATGCAAGGCTTTGAGTCGTTTCTTTGCAAGTCGTACGGGATCTGCCAACTGCCAATTTACATCTACTCCAGACAAATCACAAGCCAAAGTGAACGTAAGGAACCCAAGCAAGGTACGAATACGGGGAGTCACCCAATTCTTCGCGAAGGGTTCGCATCGCATGGTGAAGAGCGTACGCTGTCTGAGACCCATCCAACGACCCATTCCCGCGACTAAACACACCCTTGTAAAAGTGTTTCGCCACAGTCGGAGCGTATAGATCGGGAATGGCCCACATCGTCGCAACGACACTCGAATATCCCGCCGCCAACATCCCAGCTGCGAGATGAACGGCCTCCTCCGAGAGTGTCGCATCCCCCGTGCTCGTTTGACAAGCGGAGAGGAACGCGAACTCTGCTGGCGATTGACTACCGGGATTGTCCTTGATGATGGCTGATAACTTGAGGAGATCGTCATGGAGGCGGAATCCGCTGTGGAGGGGATTCGATGTGTCCTGGAATGCATGGCATGCGAGGTGGATCCAGGTGCACCTTTTCATGCTCGCTATCGTAGCCTCGGTCGTCGCGTGTTCTCCCCCGAGAACGAGCGTTTGTACTCCGTGCTCTTGCACTTGTGCTTGGATCATGGCAATTTCCGAAGCCGCACCGGGAAGACTGGGTAAACCTGGAGTGTCCGTCTGGGAGATTAAGGCTATTTCTGTTGACTCCGATTGATCACGTCTGGAGCGCTTCCAGGACTCGACCAGGGATGAAATGGTAGGAGTGTAAGAAGACACGGCGTAATCGCTCAGGGAGACACTGTTTTTGATGTCAGAAGCGTATATCCCGGCTGCATGAAGCGGTAGGAAGGAGAAAGGTCCGGTCGGACACCACCAAATTCGCCTTGGATTATCCGACGGCTGTATGAGAGAAAACACCGGGTATCAGCACATAAACGCGATACGAACGAAGAAATACTGACGCTGAATCCAAGATTGTCCAGAATGGGTTTAACAACGCAAGTCCACAATTGCGTGAGGATTTTTTTTGAGGGTGTCTTTTGAATTATGAGCCCGAGATAAGGGCCTCATCGCTCGATCCACTAGATCACCGAAGTCGGTGTCGATGACTTCCGTGTCCGTGGCGATCGAGCGCGCTCCTATTCCAAAAGAGGACAATCCGGTCTGGATTTCCCAACGCATTTCCTCAGCCATCGCGAGCGAGAAGTCGGTAAGGGGAATATGGACTGCGTCACTGCGACCCGGCAACAGTGCGATAGCATCGCATCGACATTGGTAGGCGTTAATGATGACGACCGGCCCATCCTCTGGTAAGTGGCTTGCGAGGTCTGTGAGCGACGTGGGTTGGAGGAAGTTCTCGAACCCAGGGATATTGCGGACAGTTTGGAGCAGTTCCTCCCACTCGTTCGCCAGCTTCAAATGCTGCAAAGCTTCATCTTGCGAGGTAACCTTCCGCTGGAGTGAAGTTTGTAGGCCCTCCTCCGTAGCGGTTTTCCGCGAGCCTGCTTTGTCTAGGGCCTGTGAGACACTGAGGACTCGCTTCGCTAATTCTTCGTCATATGAGCGAAGGTCGGCGACAGACCCACGGAGGTCCATAAGCTGGTTCCAAATCAAACACCGTCCTTCTTCCAACCATTCTACGGCTTTGTCGATTCTATCGAGTTCGAGAGCGGCTGCGGCTGCCTCCAGGGCGAGGTTCGATATATTGGCAAGGGATTCGTGGCGGCGTTCGATGGTTTGCTCCAGACCAGCCACGACTGACAGAAGTCTAATGGCGGTATCGTATGCCGAGATGAGTGATGGGTGATTGAGCATGAGAGCAGTTTTTATCCACCCTCGAGCATTGTCGATGCGTTTCTTGGGTGGGCCGAATCGCAATTTCGCTGCTCGTTCGAAGTACGACATTGCCTCCAACAGATGGTCGGCGTTCTCGGTATATTGGTGACTCGTCACCAAGGAATCACCCGAGTTCCAGAGTCGATTGGGAAGCAACGCGGAGGTTGGAGGTGTATGTTTAATGACTTCCCGGTATGTGGATAGGCTGTTTTCGAGGTCAGCGATCTCTCGGGAGATGTGGAAACGCTCTGCAAGGAAGTTACCCAGGTTATGCAGATCGATAGCGATAGTATGCCCCATGGAAGGGAGACGACAATCTATGGATTTGCGTACACACGCGATAGCTCTATCTATGTCGGATAGCTTCCTGGTATGACCGAAGAGCGTGTAAAGGGTCTCTGCCAGGCTGCCCAGTCGATATGACATCGAAATGCTCCCGTCCTTCGTCATCTCGACAGCTCTCTCATGGACTGAGATAGCCTGGTTGAGATAGGTAGGATCTTTTGTTGTGGTAAAGTAGCTTGTGAGCGATATCCCAAAATTGCTGAGATGGGCTGGAAGGGAGGGGTCTCCATCAACTGTTGATTCGACCGCTCGGTTCCCGAGGGAGACAGCTTCCTCGATATCCGAAGGATGCTTCGTGTGGTCAAAGCGAAGTAAAAACGCTATCCCAAGAATATTGCAGGCCCCGGCGAGATTCTTGTCGCCTTCCCTAGACAACAGGATGGCACGCTGTGTAATGGTAACTGCCTCCTCCAAATCTACCAGCCGACCCACTAACCTATAGCGATCGATGAGCGAGACACCGAGGTTGCATAGCCGGGGCGGGGAAGCTGGATCGTTCTCGTCGAGAAGGCCGATCGCCTCTCTCATAGCAGATATGCCCTCTTCCATGTCTCCAGGCCGCCCCATGTGCTTGAACCTACAGTGCAATAATCCTGCAAGTCGATCGAGTGATTGAGGCAGTAGTTGCTGATTACCGGCTCGGACTTGGCGTACCGTTTCTCGGCAGATATGGAGAGCCTCTTCGAGGTCATGGAACTGGAGAAAGCTTTCAAAACGTTTTTCCAATGCTAGCGAAAGATTTATCGGGAAGGTCGCGTCGGAGGGGTCGAGCACCATTGCCTTTCTGTAAGCCGCAATACCAGCATCCAGATCCGAAAGCTGCTTTGTGGCTTCAAAATACGTCAAATAGGCCACTCCCAAGCCGCCGGTGACTGATGCCAGGGAGGCCTGACCTTCGGGTGTGAAATGAACTGCCCTTCGCTGCACTGCTAACGACTTTTTGGCGTCTGTATTAGAGCGAGTTCCTTTGAAGCGGTTGCGATACAAGCGCGATAGATCGTTGAGGTAGCCAGGGAGCGCCTCATTGTCAATAGGCGTCATATCGACCAGATCAATCTGGGCATCGATCGCAACGTCGATATCTTCTACGTTCCCTGTGCGCTCGAATACAGACCCGAAGACCGCCGCTAGCACATTGTTCGAGACTATGATTGGACTATTAGAGCGTAAGCGGCAAAAATCAGACGGAGAAGACCCCTCACACTTCCGTGCAGCCTCCACATCCATTGGGTGGATAGCCACGTCAACAGCGAGTTTCATCGTAGGAAAGCTACTCTCAGAGTCGTGTTCACTCTCATGGATGATTCCTGGGAGTTGGAAAGGCGTCAAAAATCCCTTCAGATCTGTTTGATCCCAAGACCCACGTTCACTAACAGCCGTCGTAGCTTGTCTATATTCATCAAGATCCTGGAGAATAATGCTGAAGCGGCCAATGTCGCCGAGTTCCTCAGCCTTTGCAATGAATTTAAACCCTGTTGTAGCTTGGACACTTCGGGGACTTGTTAGCGCATCCAATTTGAACAGCGTTTGCAAGAATCGGCGTACGCAGGAATGGATTCATCGCATTGCCATTTCAAAGTGGTGGTCCGATTCCGATGGAGTGTAAGCGTCTTAACGCTTTCATCTTCTTGACCCCCAGAAAGAACTACGAGTTGAATCGTCTCGAAAAGAGCAAGATCCTCACGATATTCGGTGCATTCCACTTCGAAACCTAGAGTGGGATCCGGACACTGATCAGGTACCGGCTCATGAGGACTTGGATGAGCCTACTTTTCAAAGTGAAAGTCCCGCAGCTGGAACCGACTTCGGTGAGACTGGGTACGAAAGTATCAAGATAAATGGCTACTTACTGCACCCCTGCGGCAGCAGACGCGAATCGATTGATGGCCTCCTCTCGAGGTAAACTAGCGGCGCAGGCTTCAGCGAGAGCGATCATTGAGCCAATTAAAACGATCTGAAACAGTACCTCACAGCGAGATCAACTAAATCGACAATACTATCGCACATGTTCAGGTAATGGCGCTCAAGAAAAGGTAGACAAAGCTGGATAAAGACAGAAATACAACCCAAGCGTTCACTGAGAAAGATGGCGGCCGTATTCGGATATTGGAAATTCCGAACTCAGAATTCGCTGCCTTTAGCCTAAATTGTCGCTGCCTTGCAACCATGCTGCCATGGCACAACGTTTACTTGAATCGACCCGAAGCCGGAGACATCCGAGTACGCGTTCTAATTGATTGAAATTTCCCTTCATCCATCTTGTTAGCTTACCGCAGAGTGAAGGTAGGGGCAATAGTAGTAATCAATAGCCGGACTCGGTCCAAATCCTGAGGCCTGAGGCCTGAACCCCGGGCTCTTGGGATCTATCATAGAAACAAGCAGAACTATGACGTCCTCCCAGCTCTTTATCCAGGTGTACACAGACGCGGACGCGCGTGTTCTAGGCCGTAGGGTCATCCGCCCTCAGACAGGAGAATTTGCTCTTTCCTTCCCGCTATTTCCAAATTTGCAATGACTGGCATCTGGTGTACAAACAAAGTGGGAGCCCAATCGGACCGAGCCATACAATAACGGCATCCTATGAGCATTCGAGAAAAGTCCATGGGCGAAAAATAATCCATGCAAAGAAAGTAAGGGTCTCGAAAGGGCGATGGGCCCAGCCAAGCAAACCAAAAGGAAACAGGGCGAGTGAACGGAGATTCCGCAGAGTCGATACACTTCCCATACGGGAAACCAGCTTGAGCCGCTAGGTCGATACGAAACGCGTCGCTTTCTCTCTATCGCTAAGACGTCGAGCTCAGGATTGACCTGGCTCTCGTAGCCCCTCTCCGCATTGCCATACCAGTGGTTCTAACTTCTAAAATTAGCTATGTCACAAGCGTGCTAGAACTGATCTCTCCGTAAAGTAAGTTTCAAAGATCAGGATCATCCCCCACAGCTCTTTTCCACAGGTTTCGTACGTATTGTAACGGCCCAGTGTCCTCGTCGGACTGCGCGGAATTCTCGGATGCTACGGTTACTGACCAGATCATGCAGGCAATGTAGACTGCAGCCACGAAGATTGTTTGCGCGATTACCACGAAGTCTTCAGAGTGGTACCACTGGAGGAAGAATGCCAAAAGAAAAGCCAGCATCCTAGGATCCTGTCAGGTATCATGCGAGTTTGAAACGCAGAGGACTTACGACCACATCAAGAGAGTGTAAGGTAGGCTGAAGACGATTGCGAGAGCTTCCAAGCCGAAGTCAGATGTGCTTCGATTGGCAATGAGCTGACTCTAAGTTCCGAAGGCAATTTGAGCGATATGAAGACCCAAAAATGTGCGCAAACCCACAGTTATGATACCCCGGTGTTGTCGAAGCATGAGCAGCCCAAAGATGATGCTACCCAGACTCGTCATCACAGAGAAGTAGCTTGCCCGCTGAGAGTCGCTCTGTCGTCGATGAACTCCTTGTGCATCAACGCTTTGGATCGCCAAGAATGCTACGTTTGAGTTAAGCAGCACAGTAGCCTGAGTGAAAGGCCAGTCTACACCGTGAACGCAAAGAAATAAACTCCGAACTCACATAAAGAATAGTCTCCCTCCATTCGCCAAAGGTCTTTTCCGTGAAGCTATCCCACAGCCGTTGGGTTACCATATAGTCTACCGTTGTGTCTTTGAGACGTCCAAGGTGGCCCTCTGGGCCAAACATCATGAGGGGAGAGATCACCCTCATAATCCAGCTGTTTTCGCTGGGTGGGTAGATTGATTGATAAGCGTTGAGTCGGACGATACGCTCGCCAAACAGATTGAGGAAACGGTCATAGTCTGCTTAAACTGACGATGAGTAGCTATACCAATTACAGTATTAGAACGCACAAAGGTAAGAAGCTACTCGATCTGTTGCAAGAGTGAGAGGCGATCAAAGTTCAAACGACCGTACTCACAAATGAATCTGGCGCCGCCAGGATAACTGCCTCGCTCATGGCCTTCCGATGGAAAAAGGAAAAATTGAACAAGCTTCGAGTCGTAACAGAGTAGTAGTACCGACCTTGGTCTTGATGATGACGCACCAACTCAAGGGCTACTCGGAGGGTTTTCAGGTTGACGCTGACAAGTGAGGTCTCCCCGGCCATGAGCAAATCTGTGAGATCGGTAGGAATCAAATGCACGGCTATATTATGGTGAATGAAGAAACCCACCCCCAATGCTATAGACAAGTATGTCCGCAATATCATTGAGTCTCTCATTATCAATTTGGTAAACGTGCGGAAAGAGCTCGTTGTGATACCTGGCCGTGAATAGCATGTGAAACCCTCCGAAAAAGTCAGTTGATAACTCGTTTGCTCACCAATAGTGGGACTGCATTAACAAGGCTGTCAGAAGTAGATTAATCGTGTAAGGACACTGGAGATAAAGATCGGACTTACCGACATGTGAGGTCGTATGCGGAATCTCGAGAGGTATCAGGAGATCGCTGAAGTCGAAAGGGTCCAACCAGAATAGACATCTCTCCTGATGGTTAACAAAGTAGTAACCGCAGCGCCCACTTTGTCGTAGCTCGAGAACAAGAAACGCGTCCGAAGGAAGGGTGATGCCGTTGTCATGAATGTAGGTCGATATTGACTCGATATACCTTTCGATTTTGATCCGAATGTGGTCATCGTGAATCCAAGCCTCAGTCAAGACACAAACAAACTAGGAGCCTGTTAGGCTAATGAACGAGCATTGTTACATGAGCTTCCATGAACTCACAGCGTTTCTCCTCCGGAAATATCGCACCCCCTCCGGGTGAACGAACGTCGTCCAATTCTCAGGCAACTCCGGCCTATCAAGACTACGTTAGATTCATGTTTATCAATGATTGAGGCCTTACCCTGAGAAGGAGAGTTGAAACGAGGGTATTTCATACTGCGGATTGGGGAGCTTATCGCTAAAATCAACACGTCAACGAGGAGCAGCGCATCCATCGGGTATGCTCACTGGGTTTGCACTCTATCGTATCGTTCATATTCACCCTTGGTAGTGATAGCAACCAGCCCTGGTATATGCTTTGATATCTCATAGGTAGGACTTCCTTCAGCGGTAGTAGTAGCATTATTAGCAGATACATTCAGGTCTGGGTTAGGAGATGCAGCTCCCTCGCTCGGAATCGGCGCATGCTGAGAAGGAGGGGCGCTGCAACCTGCGGAGAAAGTCGGCGGCCGAGATCCAAGATTTGACTCGCTGTTCCCCCTGGAAGAGGTGTCTCTGCTTCCATGAGAGGTCGGTGGGCTGAAAGAAGCAAAGAGACAACGAATCTTTCGGAGAAACGTGAGCAGCGCGCTAAGCGCCCGGCCAGGTGAGAGGGATCGAACGAGCTGTAGAATGAACGCGAAGCGAAATAACATGTTGGCAGAGCTGTGCCAAATTGTTAGAAGACAAAGCGGAGAAGAGCTTCAGCTTCAGGATCTGGTAGGCGCTGGGGACAAGGGAGCGAGACTGATGCTGTTTTCTACCTGAATGATGGCCATATTTTCACGCTTCCATGCCTCGTGCCAACGTCAGCCAGCCATGTACATAAATAGAGCTTCTCAAGAGGGGGATCTTGGACGTGAGCGCGTGAGCCCCCACATTGGGAAGCTGCGTGCCTTGTTTGCTCCCGCCGCTGTTCGGCCCAATCAGTGCAGGCGAGAGTCGTCCATAGCACTGAGAGTTCAGCAGGACAGATTGCAGGGTTTTAATCTTTCTAATTATACGTGAAATGAGGTATCACTGCTCTTGAGATTCCAGTCGGCAAGTTCTCAATGGCGGCCACCACCGCAGATCAATGCCGGGGCTCGGAATGCTCCTATCATTCATCAGCTTGCTGTGACATTGCTGTCCAAGATCTTGCAGCGCCTTGTCACGTCCGAGATAAGTAGGCGCCTAGACAGCGTCTGGAGTGGAGAGCTCAGGAAAAGGTCGAGTATCCGAATCCGGTAATATGAACACTGCCTCGTCGTAGGCTGTACACTGCATGGAGTACGACCGGCAAATTCCGTCAACTGTTGCACCAAACACTCATCTCGCAATCACTCTATTCAATGGGTACGTGCATGGTCAGGTCTTCATGTTCAGCTTGCAGCCTCACTTTTACACCCAGGGAAGATCAGTCAACCTGTTTCAAATTCTGGATCCCGACCTCCCAAACCCACGAAGCCTGTCAAGAAACACTGCAGTCTGCCAACCGCTCACGTTGGTGAGTAACTACTCAGTCCTTTCCCTATGCAAAGTGCCGACCGACGATTGGGAAAAGCTCAGCGCTGCAATATCACTAAACACTGAAAGGTCTGGATTGGAGTGAGTTGTGATGCTATCGACGCATGAGGGAAACAGCAGTAGCTACTGCGCTAGAACGTCTCGGAGACCCATAGTAATATAGAAGTACTATTGTCGGCTTTTTCAGTTTTAACAGAGATAGTTCTGCTTGGTCACATCTGAGAAAGAGATACGTCAGCTAGAATGACCGGCGACCATGAGGGCCGGGCGCCAACTCTTTTACAGCTTTCCCACCATATACTACCCCCCACCCATCGCAAGCACGCTTGATCCTCGACTTCCACAGTCGAGAACTGGAAAGAGAGCTGTAGGTCAGAGTGCTGAATGGGTATGTGTCAAACCTTCAAGGCTACGTTCCATGGGAACTGATAGAGCAACGTTTCCCCAGGTATCTCGTGAGTTCGTCTATTGGTAACGGCCTTTCAAGTTGAGACCCATGCTTACATTGGCATGCGTCCACCTTAGCCAAAGCAAGCCTTGTGCCGGCGGCCCAAGAACTCTCCCCGTTGTCAGATTGCCAAAGAGACCGCCAAAACGCAACGTTGACTCAGTCCTTCCACAGCAAGCAATGCCGCCTGTCTCACTGAGCGCTACCAGGTTCTGCTTTGAACTATCGATGCTCAAAAACCCGTGACTCATTCCTCTCCCTTGATATAGATTGAAAACCAAGTAGATCACTGGGTGTTAGACAAGGCCGACAGTGTGTGTAAAGAGCTTGAAGGAAGAAATGGGCCTGCGTGAAGGGGTTACGTCTGCTCGACCGTTGAGATATTTCAATGGGTGTGTTCGTCATATGCCTACTATAGCTTTTCTACACTGCTGTTACATTACAATCATTCATTTCGGAATTGAATCCAAGGCTATAAACCGAAGTGCACATATGGAACCCATGACAGCAAGGAAGAGGGGGAATTACCCAGTTTTTCACGCAATTTTCGGGTCGCGAGATGCAATGAGTATGCAGCCTCTGAGCGGGATCCAAGCAACCCTGCGTAGAAATCCTTCGCGAGCTCCGGCGCGTAGTAGTCTTGAATGGACCACATCGTCGCAACGACCCCTTGATATCCAGCTGCGAGCATCCCAGCAGCTAGGTGAACAGCCTCCTCTGATAACTTCTCGTCTCCTGTGCTCGTTTGACAGGCCGATAGAAACGCCAGGTCCAAGGAAGCTGTGGGCTCGTCCGAAGCGCGAAGGTCCTTCCGAATGATATCTGCCAGCTCCAACGTCCCGTCATGGAGGAAGAAGCCACTGCGAAGTGGGTCTGACGAGTTCTGCACTGCATGGCAGGCAAAATGGACGCAACTGTATTCCCCCATGCTATCGAGGACGGATTTAGTAGTTGCCGATTCACGTTCCATCGTCGTTGACTGGACATCCGAAGGCTCTTTGTTTGAGCTGCCCTTCAACTGTTCTTCAATTGCCCGAATCTCTCGTGTCGTGCCTGGGATCGGCGGAAGACCTTCAGCGTTTGGCACACTCACAAGCAGCACTTTCGTGCGCGACGTCGAATTTACTGAGCGAGAGGATGCTTCGTTTGGTCCAGTGCGCTTCACGCGATCAACAAGGGCAGTTACGGTCGGAGTGTAGGAAGAGACTGCGTAGTCGGCCAGCAATGACCCTGATGTGGTACTGTTGTAGATACCTGCTGCATGGACCGGCAAGAACGCGAGAGGTCCTGTCGCACACCACCATATTCTCGTCCTTGGCATTTCGCCCTCTTCCACAGCCTGTGGTTGGGAAGAAACCATGAGCATCCGAAGCGGAGTAAGGAAAAACCAATTGGGAAGAACCTACCTGGAAACCGAGATGGTCAAGAATTGGATGAACAACGTTTAGCCACAACTCTTTCAAGACATCTTCCAGCACATTCCTTCCTCCTTTCGTCCTGAGGGCAGGCTTGATCCCTCTTTTATCTTCCTCTGTATCAACGGAATCTCCTCTGGTTCGAAGCCCAGATGTAACGAGGGTCTTCTGCATTCGTTGACGGAGTAGCTCAGCCTGGTCAAAACTGAAATTGGGAAGAGGGATGTGAATCGGTTCGTCAAGGCCCAGCAAGAGAGCAAGCGCGTCGCATCGGTTCCTGTGAACGTTAATGACAACGACAGGTCCCGACTGTGGTAGATTGTCCAAAAGATCTGAAGCTGAAGGAGGTCGCAGGAAGTTTTTGAGCTCTGGAATCGATCTGATCGAATCAAGCACATCGTTCCACTCTTTCGCGAGCAGTGTATGTTGCTTCGCCTCGTCCTGTAGGGAGATCCTCTCGTCCATCGTCGTCTCTTCCGGATTGAAATTTGCGGTCGAGTTGGATTCAGCCGAAAGGGGCACGGGACCCGACCGCCTGGACCCAGCCTTCTCCAATGCCTTTGAAACTCTTCTAAACCTCTCCGACAATTCGGGGTGTCCCTCCAACGGCGTTCTCAAACTATTCAACTGGTTCCAAACCAAACACCTCCCTTGCTCCAGCCAATCAAACGCCTTTTCCAACCTCCCAATGGAAAATGCGGCCGTTGCAGCCTCCAGCGATAGATCGGACACCATCGCAAGATTCTTATGTCGGGTATTGAGGGTTTGTTCCAGTCCAGCAAGGATGTTCACCAGCTCCACAGCTCTATCGTATGCTGCTATAGTTTCTTCGGGGTCGTACAATTGTGCGCACCGGACCCAAGAACGAGCGGCCTCGAGCCGACGTAGAGGAGAACCAGTCGGTGAGGTAGCCGCCAGCTTCAATTGCTCGACAGCTCTGGGCAGGTCACCTGCATCTCCGGTGTGCCTAAACCGAAGTTGATAACACATGCCTAGACTGTTTCTCCACTTGAACATGTCGGCGTGATCGGGCGGGGTAAGCAAGATTGCTTTGAGGTTGTTCGAAATCGCTTCATCCACATCTCCAAGATCTCCTTCGCCATGTCCTGCTTCTAGCCGTGTGGCACCTGCGCCGCTCAGGGCCAATATCCCGTTGAAGTCGAACCGGATCAGATGGGTAGTGGCCAAGTTGTTGAGTAAGTCGGGGAGACTGGCTTGTCCCTCAGGCGTCAGTTCTATCGCCCGCCTGTGCGCCTCAATCGCTGCATCGATATCCCTCCTCTCCCCGGTCTTCGCATAACGCTTCATGTACGAATTTCCCAGATTGCTATACGAGCTGGGTAACAGACCGTGATCCTTGGGAGTAATCTCAATCGCCCTCTTCCTTGCCTTCATACCCTCCTCAACGTCTTCTAAACCTCCGGTACGTTCAAACCGACATTCGAACAGATTCCCAAGGGTATTGAGGTGCAAAGGTAGCCATGAGTGGCCTGAGGGCGTGAGGCTGACACAACGAAGCTGGAATTTGATCCCCTCCTCAAGGTCGAGCAGCTCCCACGTACGTCTGTACCGGCGTAAAAGAGCATTGGAAAGGTTGTTCAACCACATGGGCAGTTCAGCGTCCCAGCTCGGCGTCGTCTTCACAGCCTTCTGGAAAGCTGAGATTGCTTCCTGTATATCGACCAGCTCGTCGGTCATTTTGAAGCGGGAGTTCAAGGAATTGCCGAGGTTGTTGTAGAGTTTTGGGAGAGATGGGTGTGTGGGGGACAAAGCCGATTCCGTGACCGAAATTGCCTCTTTCTGAAGCCCAATCGCCTCCTTAACGTCCTCCAACTTTTCAAGCCTCTCGTACTTCCTCCACAGCGCCAATCCAAGGGTGTTGAGACACGTCGGCAAGATGTCGATGTTCTTCCCCTTCCCCTTCTTATGCGCAGCGTCCAAAGCCTTCCGACCCCACACAATCGCCTCTTCGACGTCCTCCAACATATTCGTCCTCTCGAACCTCCTCAGATAGGATAAAGCGAGGCTCGTACCCCTAATCGACAACTTCGCCCAATCGTTCGGAGCCGTCAACTCGAGACACCTCCTCTGTGCAGCCATACAAGGTTCTAAATCCTTCAAATCGCCTGTCCGTTGGAATAAATGGAGGTAGCTGTTCCCGAGGTTCAAGAGTTGAGAAGCCAGAGACGATCTGAGCGAAGCATTCGATTGTATCATCCTGACATTCTTCTCACCAAGCTCGATCGCCTCTCTGATATCCTCCATCCTCCCCATCCTCTCAAACCTCTCAACGAGCGCCAGACCCAGATTGTTGTACGTCTGCTCCAAAAAGAGGTGCATACGACCCGGGCCGCCGACTGCTTGAATCGCACTTCGGAAGGTCGAGATCGCCTCGTCCAGCTGCAGAGCGTTATGGGTAGAGCGCGCTTTCTCCAGTAAGGACGTGGCGTGCATGCTTATTTGGAGAGAATTTATGATTTTGGATATGTCCAGGTCTGGGGAGCTCAGAAGAGAGGATTGGATCGATTGCATGTAGCTGGCCATGTTATCAACCTGGGGTTGGTCGTAGCTGGCGGTGTTATAGGGCGCAGGAACGTTAGAACCGAAGCCTGCGCACATTGAAGAACTCATTTTCAGTGTTAAATCATTAAGTGAAATGAAGAAATGCGTACCGCGTTCGACTGGCGGTACCTCGGGGATATCGTCTGGAGGAATCGCAAGTACTTCAAAGGATAATACAACCTTCCCGAAAGTCGCTTCATCATCCGTTCCTTCAAGGTCCAGGGTCAAGCCTATCAAAGGGAAGATGCGATCAGCTTCCTCGAACGAAAGATCCATGGACAGTAAACTACCTTTCCCCGCCACACCCATCTTCCTTAGTTCGTCCAACCGCACTTGAACGAACCCCAAATCCTGGTCCTCATCGCCGCGATGAACGACGATCACCAAGTCTTCATCTTCTGATACAGTACTATCCCCGGAGCTAAGGTACGAAACGATCGTTAGAGGCGGGGTGGGAGGAAGACGCAACAGCGTGATATAGACGATAGCGAGGGTGCTTACATTTCAATAGCTGAAACCTCTCCGCCAAGCTTCCACTCGCTCTGAGATGATGGCGTTACGGAAGCCCTCGTCATCTTCATCTTTTCCCCATCCTTATCCTTCTCTTTCCTCCCAAAGATGACCAACGACACGTTCTTCAACTCTCCTTTCGCATGACGGAGGGTGATATCTGTTAGATAGAATATATAAGGCACGGTCTTCGAGGTAAGCTCCCAAGGTGCTCCTCACCTGTAAGAAAGTACGAGTAGCCTGAATTTGAACTTTGAGACCCAGCAGCGTCAAATCGTGACGCTGGCTGATAAGCTTGCGGTCCGGGCGCCAGAGGCAGTCGACCTCCACTCGACGGCCCTACTCCAACGCCCGAGGTACTATGTCGAAACGTAATTAGCATTACTGCTTCATAATGGACTTTACATTACGCACTTCTGAGGTCCGGAAAAGCTGTTTCCCATCCTATTACAATTGATCGCGCCCAGAGAGGTAAGCAATTGTGGAATTCGGAAGATATGAGAACTTGAGAAAACCGCGATTTAAGTATAAGCTCAACACCGCCTCTCGGCATGCAACACGTTCTAACAGGTGCAAACGTCAACTGAGTTTTACACTGCGACAAACGTAGTCTTATGACCTGACAAAGTCGACATGAGGTGCATAGCTTAGCCGGCACCTGGCCGAGAATTGAATGGAACCAGGTACGCGTTGAGTGGAGCACATAGAGTAACTTCGGAATCTGTCATTCGCCTGCGTATCTGTCAGTCATTCTGACTACTTCAGTATCATCCGTCTAGTGGACGGGCGCTTGCCAGAGTTCTGGGACACTCTATCCTGATCGAGCTTCTTTTGCTCTTTATGCCTGGATTTCAGCGCGTGGAGTACTGCACCACGACGGACATAAAAGAACTCACGCTGATACGTTTGCATTATGATCACTTCCCGGGATGGTCGAGGTGACACAAACTAATAAACCAGAGCGTCTGCTGTATTTGTGGCAGTGGCAACCGCCATAGTCGAAGGATAAGGCTCCTGAGGAAAGGTTCAAGAGCGAATGAACGCATACCGACATGGTGACTTCGCATGCGCCACTGGCGTTCTGTCAAATTTGCGGACGAAACGGAGAAGTTCATGTCCCAAACGTTGGTCGCCCTTAGTCAAAACCCTCGTTATGAGTCCAGAGATATACCCTGGAGACTGAGGTCCAGCGTGGCCGAACATCAGAGAGGGAGACTGCCGAATGCAGACTGGCCGTAATCAAGCGAGATGGGGACTGAGGCTATGGGGAGATAGAACGATACCGGATTTCTTGGGGAGAGACCGGGGAAAATCGTACAGCCAGGCAAGCTAGAGGGTTTCCCTGATGTGAGCAGGGAGCCGGGAAACATAGCAATACTCGAGTACATACCCACATGCACTCGCTCCAGTCAACGACACGCAAGGGCTCATTCTATGTATACCGCAGTGGGCGAAGACATTTTTGAAACAGTTCATGCCGTCTCCCCATAGTGGTGCACAGCATCAAGCACTTTATCATCGCCGAAGACGGCTGCGGCCATGTCACAATATTGACTGGCTATGATGTGCACTGACCAATCAAAGCCGCGATTCCTGATACCAAATCCGGCTTCTCGGGGTTGCGGTGAGAGCACTATCCACGAAACCAAGAACATTCCATGTTGATAACAGCGACCGCGTACTCTACATGTTCGCAGATGGTGTATTCGAAGGAACGACTTTCCCCACAATGCTGTACCGTTTCCTGTAAGCCCAAGCCGGAGTGAACAGAAAATCAGATGAAAGTTGTCAAGAGAACTGGGGATACGCACGAGAAGAAACTATGCCATTCGTTCAACACCTTCATATCCGCCTCGTTCAGCTCGCTATAATCAGAAACAGCATGCTCAGTCTTCAGACTTGACATTCCCAACCCCTTGGAACCGTCCTTCCCAGCAAATACGTTGTACGAGCGCCCGGGACCATACACGTCGCTTTTCCGAGTCACGTCGAAGATATCGCCTACATAACGATCACAACACTCATTAGACAGATATCTGAGAGGATATGTGGGTTCCATACCCTTGATAGCGACTAGGATAGGCTTCGAAGGGTCCTTTCCATCGTACTCTGCCAACTGCTCCGGTGTATAAGGGTCGTCCTTGGGCGGCGCGAGGTCGGCGACTGCGGACTGCATGATGGGTTTGAGTGGTTTATTGGGCTCCTCTTCTGCGGCAGGTGGGGGTTCAGACTTGGAAGAGCGCACACGGAAAGAAAGAAAGAGGAGAGGAAGGACGAGCGCGATTGCGCATGTCACGAGCGTTTGGAGGTTCTGCTCAAACATCTTTTTCGGCTATTTCCGACGATTGCTGCCGGCTTCCTTTGGTTTCCCGGTTTCCCAGGCCTCGCTTCGGTGCTCTCCGTCCCAAGGACGGTTATTCTGGAATCCTCTCACCTACCCACTGGCGGATATGTTCCCCAAATATCCACCCTCGACGAAGGCGGCCTCAGTTCGAAAACCTTGAAGACTTGGGAGACCGACGGATAACTCGATGGTCCAACGGGTCTTGTGGAGACTAAATAATCTTCCTCCGTACTTCAAAAGGGGACACTCGGCTGTACCCCTGTACAAGGGTCCAACCCTCCTTCTTCCGTCTCTTTGGATAAGGAGGACCTAGTGATTGATAACTTGAGCCCAGCTTGCAGAGTGCTGGCGCTGACTTCGCCCCAAAAATGCCTTCATCCCAGTTCAGTCAAAGACGTTGTCCCGTCCAAGGTCTGCGGGTCTTTTCGACCTCAAAAGGATTGGTCCCATGTCCCTGACGGCACGGTACTCAGGCTACGGGACTGACTATCAGATGGCGATCACTCTTGTCCAATAACATTTGCTCACCCCTAGCCTCATGGGGAGGGCTGGCCAGCCATATCGGGCCCGGTGGTGATAGGAAGGATATGTGTGCCACCTACGCCACGCGTTCACGTCTCTATCACCTCGCGGTCATTGACTATCGATCTTCACCCATCCACGATTCCATCCGCCATTGGGGCAACAATCACCGAATATCCGTTACCGTAATACTTGAATCGGAATGCCGATCTCTACTCGCAGGTCCTCTGACGCAGTGTCCATGGCCACGCACGACACTCTCTCAAAACTCGAAGAAACCCTCAAACGAACAGAGAAACGCGAAAATCGCTTACAAAGAGCCTTTGACCAAGCCCAAGTGGACCTCCGATCGACCTTACGTCGTCTTCAAAACGAAGCTGAAGAAAACATACGGGGTCTCCAAACCAAAGCCGATGAAATCCGGACGGAGAAAGCGAATTTGCAGATACAAATTCGGCTGATAAAGGAGGAGGGTAGGCGGCGAGAGCTGGACAAGATGAGGGAGAAAGAAAGAGAGCTGAGGAAGAGGATCGAAGTTTTGGTGGAAGAGTTGGGAGTCGAAGAGGAGGAAAGGGAACGGGAAAGCGGGTATAGTCAGCAGCACACACAGCCTGGGCCTAGTGGATCTGCGTCGACGACGGCTCAACGGGAGACATCGACATCGGCAGCGAGGAGACCTAGTAGTACTCAGAGCGCCAAAAATAACCGTGCTGCACCTGTTCAACCGGCAGCTGCAGCACGACCACCACTACCGACCCCACCTCCACTTTCACTTCCGCCTCCGCCGGCCCCAGTCAGTGCGGTCTGGGAACAAATGACGATGCCGTATACAGTCTGTAGTGAGTGCAAGAAACGAGGTGTGGATTGCTACCGCAGTATCGACCACCGTAAATCGAGGCCACCACTGCCACCCACCTCTTCTCTTGCCGCCTCCGTATCATCATCTTCGCGAACCCAAGCTACACATACCGCCGCTGCAAGAATCCGCTCCCAAACCCTCACTAGATGCCTCGAATGCAAAGCACATCATCGGCGGTGCTTCACCATCGAAATCCCCGTCCCAAGACCCACTCCTACACCTCGACCAGGTCCGTTATCAAAGACGACTCAGGATGCCACTAACAAGACCTGCAAGTCGAAACGAAAGCCAAACCGGGATCCGGTGAGAGATGGGGCCGGAGCCGGACCTGGAGCCGTCCGCGGATTGGCGGAGAAGAAACGGAGGCAGGAGCGGGACTCGACGGCAACAGCGAAGCGGAGACGACTCGCTCTGATTGAGGAGGCGCTGAAGGGACGGGAGAATCGGAGAGATTTCGCTCAAGAGCTGCCGGGGTATCACCGGAAGGTCAGGATGATGTAGAAATGGACTCGGTTAACGCGGAGTCGGGGCAGCGACGGCAGGCTGCCTCTCAGTTGGAAACTGTACCAGATGCACAACCGCCCCCNACCACTCACATCGGGTGCCTCGACCACCCCTCGTGGGTCTAACAACACCCAGGCAGGGTCAAGCTCAACTCGGTCGATGAATACCGGCGCTCCAGAGGGTGAGGCGGAATGGCTGGAAGCGCTGAAGAATGCGAGGAAGGTCGCTCATGCAGCTGTTTCGATGGAACGACGGCTTGTCGACCTTTCAGTGAAGTACTTTGGTGAGGCGCACGAAACGGGGTCGAGATTCGACTCAGGGGGTGATAGTCGATGAAGTTTATTGATTCACCTGTCGCAGAGACTTGTACAATGTATTCTAAGTACCAATTAGCGCCTTCGATCAGCTTATATTTATTCACATTTTGGAGGCTCACTCTTTGACCAGTCCTTCTTCCTAAGTTCGTAATTTCTGCACTCCGCGACGTTGAGAATACCCTCATTCTCCAAATTTAATCTTGAATCTTGACAGACTAATTGATGCTCGCCTCGACCGTCTTCAATATCTTGTGTAGAACCTTTATTGACGCTTTCATAGGTGCTCCAAAGACACTGAGATTATAAAGAACATATATGAATTGATAAACGGCTGCCGCTGATAACGAAGCAATGTCTATGCCTTGAACCCATTCCGAATCTCCCGCCTTGTGTTGGGCTGTGGGCGTAGTATTACAGGCGCAACGAGGTTATTGGTGCTGAGGCCAGCTCAGTAGTCTTTGGTATTTCCTCCTGCAAAAGTTATCGAATGGAATTCTCTAGTCTCGCTCCAATTTCTGAATCGTTCGACCCCGGATTTGATCAGCCTGAAGGATACCATTGGCGTGGACGAGGACTGAAAGAAGATTAAGATTTGGGATATACATCGAGGTTGGACACCATTTTGATGGCCGTATGATGAAAAGAACAATAAGGATACTGCTGCGTTCATCCAGCGGGTGCGGAGTTCCTGTTTTTGTGCACCCACAGTGGACCCAAACACACACAATTAGCTGCTTCAATAAGGCCTTCGACAGAACCCTCCAAATAACTTCCTCCTCATCAATGTGTCAGTCATTCGCATTCTGGCGATGATGCTAAGGCAAAATAAATGCGAGGAATGCTAAACGTTCGAGCAGTCATCGGGGATGTACCGTTTCTGCTGAAACCTCGGCTGTCAGTTCTTGGTCGACTGGGCCGGCCATCAATATCGGATCAACGCTTTTTTGAGCTCACGCCCACGTACTGGTTGCGAAAATTGCTTTCCTTTCATCCAACACCTCGATGGAATGGCGGACCATTCACGATATCTGTATCCTCGTTTCCACGAAGAACCTCCTGGATCGTCAAATTTCAAGAGACGGCGATGTTACAAGGTGGGGTTACCTTGTACTTGCTGTCTTATGCTGACTCAATGTGTTTATCAACTTATCAGCTCCTAGAGTCAGCGCGCACAAGCGTCGAAAGCAGAGCCAAAATCGAATTTGCAGAATTTATCAAAGAAGAGGAAGATACCTCGATCTTGACCGATATTCTCGAAACGCTAGATGCTACGCTGATCCCATCAAGTCCGTTTGACATCAGGAATCCGCACGCGAGGAATCAGGTGGAACACGCTTTGGCAGCGGTTCACAATCTGTCTGTCGTGTTTGATTGTCTTGAACGCCTCCCATCTCAGCCTCCAGACGCCTTCTATGTACGATGCTTCAACATACTTCTCGAGCGTTGGAACGACGTCGTCAAATGGATGGTCTATGTCATCGTCAATGCTCCAGCTGCAGCAAACGACGATAATATCGTTGTGGTCTTTGCTCACACTCTCAATCAAGTACTCCGACATACAAAGACCGAAAACGCTCAAAAAGAAGAGCTACGATCCATTCCCCACACATCCAACCTAATCTGCGTCCTATTGTGCCGGATGTCTTCTTCCCGAGGGTACTACTTTGCGTCGCAGACCTCCCGTGATCCCTGCATCATAATATCGCTTTTGGATGGGTTCGTTCGCTCGGGGGATGGGTGCCACTACTTTCAATCCCAATTGAAGTCTCTCAATAGGAGGACACGGAGAAAAGTTTTGGAATCCCTCGTCCTTCGGCCGCAGTTCTTTCTTTCGGATCCCCACACCCACTCTCGCTTAGAGGCTACACTCCTTACAATGGAACTTCTCGTGCGCGCCCTCAAAAGCATCCTCCTCGATCCCATGCTCATGGAAGAATGCCTGCAGCTCGACATACTCTCCGAATACTCGACTGCATTTTATCTCTTCTGCCAATTGTTAGGCAACACCGCAACTACAGGTACACGTTCTCAGAAGGCCAGCTGGAGATCGTTCTTCGCAGGTTTGATCTCGTTCTCCCAGTGTGTGGTTTTGAACTTCGTCAAAGACCGAAGAAAAGCGTTCCGAATCATGAAATGTCGACTGGTGACTTGTGCTCTCCGATGTATGCTGCATATCGATGATGGAATTCCAGACAAGAACACGGCACTCGGTTTCATCTTGACCGATACGGTGAACTATCTCACATACTCCGACGTTTACCGTGCAGTTGCGCCGGAATACCCCAAGGATCTTATAGCCATGGTTCGGGCACGGAATATCTCGAAAGAGGTTAATTTGAGCTGTCTCCGATTTGAGCAGCGTTTCGTCCTCGCCTTGGAGACTTTCGATAATCGTAAGGATATACCTATTCACATGTGCAGCAACCTCAAGGTTCGTTATCATCCTGATTTCGCTCGATGAAACTCTGAAATTACGCTTTGCAGCATCCGTTGACGACCGTGGCATCCCCGTCAACCCCTGAAATAGGCCAAGCACTGATGACTTGCAGTCGTTGCCACACCGCCATTTACTGTTCCAAGGCTTGTCAAGAGGAGGATTGGCGCACATTTCACTCGCGAGAATGCGTGCATCTTTCCAAGATATACGACGGTTTGTTATTCGTTAAATCCTTGGATGACGTACAATTGTCGGCTAACGTCTTTCTGCTTTCATCCAGAACGCAAATCCACACATGATTGGATATCCGTATCCGTTAGGCGGGATCATCTTGCTTACCTGGAGCATCTCACCAACAATCTCACCTCCGGCGTCCCAAAGACTAGCTGGCCCTTCACCAAACCAGACTTCGAGGTCCCGGACGATCCGGCTATTCCACTATACCACCCCAGCTCGACAATCAGTCTATTTGATACAACTCAATACAATATACTAAGCGCTTTGCCCCTGCATCCGTTGAGGCACCACCATCATCTCTTCTGGAAGCGTATCAACTCTGCCATCATGGAGCCGCGAGTCCAAGTATTCGTCGACGACATGGAGGAGAAACCCGATGAGATCATCCTGGTGGAAGGGATCTTCGTGTTCGACGCAAATAGTTCGATCTTCGTTCTTGCAAAGATGAGCTTCGACGCCGGAAGACCGCTGAAGGAGAGATATAGAGTAGCGAATAGTGTATGGAGAATGGGGTGAGCTCGAGTTTAACTCACTTCAGGGTTGACTGTGATTCTAACGCCGACAATGATTCGTTTAACGCTTGATATAGGCCGAAGCTGCTCAGCTGGGAGCTTTGGGGCAAGGAGGGACCTCAAAGGGAGCAGGAGGGTGCTTTCTTGTATGATAGTTGAATTCTCATCTCATATTGCGGTAAACATCGTCATATTGAGTTCTTAGTTAAGCTTCGAGTAGAAAGCAGTTTCGCCCCGGTGTTTATAATGGACACCAGGTTCTCTCCGAGATACGCCTGCCTCGTACACTACAATATTGGATTTCAAATATCCAACTCAAACCAAACCTCCGCACCCTCCCTACCCTCCCCACTGGGCTCCTTCGCATCAGGTCCTTGCTGTCCCCAAAATCCTCCTTTAAACGCCAAGCCTTCTTGTACCTTTGTCTTTCCCTTGTGCTCCTGGAGTCTGCAATGTGTGTCTTTGCCGTTGGAGTGCACCCATTCTACAGTGAACGTCTGGTCCAACCCAATTACCAAATCCCCAGCATCCTGACTTCCTCTGCGATTCGCGTTCTCAGACGCACCACTAGATAGATGGGATGAATGAAACCCCTCCTTCTTCCGAATATCAGCGTTGCTCCATATGACGCTTACGTTAAACAAGTCTCCAGACCAGTGTCGAAGAAGCAAGTGTGTTGAGAACGATCGGGTGAAAGGGAGGATATACGTCGTAGGTGGGGTTGGAATAGAGCTGAACGCAGCATCGAGAATACGTCGAGTAGATCGTTGAGAGAGGATGAATGAGCAATTGGTATGTGGATTAACAAACGACGTGGGCGCAGTTGAAGGCAAAGGCGGGAGTGCGAGAGGGGATTGGGTGTTCTCGGAATATGGCTGAGATCCATCATCTTGAGCTGAAAGAGTCTCTGGAACTAGACAGGGAACAAGCTCCCCATAGGCCTCATGCGAGAACTTCCGCCTCCCGAGCTCCTCGAACCCTTTTGTTGGGGGTCGACGCGGGCTGGGTGGGGGTAAAGCTGCATCTCGTTTATTTTTTTTNGTCCTCGTTCAGAAGCTCATGATATCTTTCAGAAGCGAAATCAGTTGAGTTACTCGTCTTCTCAAAGTCCGGGCACCGCCGTACCTCGAAGTCCAGTCAACATAATCGCCATTTCCACTGGCGCCAAACACAAGCTCGTCAATCACCCTCCATTTCGCCGCCTCCGCGACGAAACCTCCGGTCTCTCCGTCGTTACTCAGACTTACTAGACCCAAATTGTGGCTTGGCAGGCGTGCAAGTTGAGATTTGAATCCAGCGTTGTTTCCGCCATGTTCAATGATCGGGACACCGCGGTATGAGTAGATGAATTGTGCAAGGCCGCACATGGGTGGACTCTGTGAAGAAGAGAAAGCGCGCGGTCAGTCTCAAGGAGAGAAAGGATGAGATCGAGAAAGAGCCTCGACTTACAGTGTCAAGAAATGGTCCCTTTCCGGCAATTACCATCCTCCCGGTTGTAACATAGTCAATAACTTCTTTCGGGATGACGGTCTTGTTGGTGTACGGGTGCTTGCCTTCGTTTAGGAGCATTGCCGTCCACGTAGCCTGATGGAATCGACGCCCAACAATGAAAACAGCGGAGAAAGTTAAAAATGAAGGGGTCATACCAGGTCTCGACCACTACTAATCACACCACCAGCTCCTGCCCATATTCGCTCCTCTCCGGGTCTAAACATATGCGGAACAATAGGCTTCAGCGTCCCGTTCATTCCTCTCGAGAAATCTCTGTCGCTGGCAAGGTGTCCTGCAGCGAACTTTCCAGATTTTTCTGCTTGCGCAATAGAGAAGGTCGTCGAGGACATGTCGAGAGGGTGGAAGATATGCTGAGCGACGTATGCTCGGTACGATTGATTGAGAAGTGCGACCGGTAGGTACGATAGGGTCTGATACATCAAATTGTTGTACTGGAATGTGTCGCGGAAAGTCGCGGAGGGGCGTAAGTAACGCAGTTTCGATATCTGAGATGCGAGGAATGTTAGTTAGATGATGCATGGGCAAAGGCTGCGTCGAATTTACCATCTCTCGGACACCACCAGGCCGTTGGACGCTCGAATAATCATGTCGGGGGAGCCCGGTGCGATGCACAAACAAGTCCTCGATTGTCGCTCCTCTCTGGGTGTCCTCGTCGTATGTTCTCCACAGCTCGGGTCCGATGACGTCAACCAGTTTGGTCTTCCAACCGAGCTCAACGCCATGGCTCTGCAGAAATTCTTCGGCCAAGGTCTTGTTGGAAATGAGGAGCCCCACAGATACGGATAGGAAAAGTTTTGAGTTAGATGCGATATCGAAAAGAGTATCGGGTTTAATTGGTGCGCCTGTTGAAAGCGAAGTCGTGCCATACGAACCAAACTCAATTCTCCATCCCGGGTGTTCAGGATCGGTAACAGAGTCGTCCCTCTGCACAACGGCAAGAGAAAGTCCCGTGGAGTTCCACTCTTCTATGAGATTTTTGACATAGGTGGAAGTCCCATTCGATATGAGTGGCTGCGAGCGGTTGCGTGGTCCCCTTGTCGCTCCAAGCGCGGCACTCGGAGATGCAGTGACACAGCCTAAGGAGGCAGGAAGAGAAGGTAGAGTCTCAAATGGGTGAAAGAGGAGTGCATTGCTCAGCACAGAACACGACGCTACTCGGATGAGGAGAGAAGTCCGTCCCTTCATGAGATGAATGTTTCGAAGAAAGGTGGATCTGGTTGCCTGATCTTCTTGACCGAGACTAACAATCTGACGGCCAAACGCCGGATCTACCGACAATCGGCCGACCACACCGCTATTTACTGCAGGAAGAGGATTTCCGCGCAGTTCACTCGCGCGAATGTGCGCATCTTTCCCAAAAATACACCGGTTCGCTACCCTTTGATTGTAACTTGCACCCTTGGATGATATACAATTGTCGGCCAACGCATCACCTGGAACATCTCACCAACAACTAAGCGTCGTCGGACTCCAGTTATTCGAAATCGAGAATAGAGAGTAAAGGGAGTTTCGCCCGGGTGTTTACAACGCACAACATATCTATCTGGTGTATAAATCCGGCGTACACGACAATTTTGAATATCAAACATCCAACTCAAACCAAACCTCCGCACCCTCCCTACCCTTCCCACTCGGTTCCTTCGCATCAGGCCCTTCCTTTCCCCAAAACCCTCCTTTAAACGCCAACCCTTCCTGCACCTTTTTCCTTCCCACATTCTCCTGCTGTCGACCATGTTTTTCTGAGTCGTTGGAGTGTACCCATTCTACAGTGAACGTCTCGTCCAATCCAATGACCAGATCCCCTTGATCATCCCCTCCACGATCCACATTCTCAGACGCACGACCAGACAAACGAGACGAATGAAAGCCCTCCTCCCGGATATCAGCGTTGTTCCATACAACGCTTACGTTAAACAAGTTCTCAGACCAGTGCCGAAGAAGCAAGTGTGTTGAGAATGATCGGGGGAAAGGGAGGATGTAGGTCGTAGGTGGGATTGGAATAGAGCTGAACGCAGCATCAAGAATACGTCGAGTAGATCGTTGAGAGAGGATGGATGAACAGTTGGTATGTGGGTTCTCAACAAACGAGGTGGGTGCAGTTGAAGGCAAAGGCGAGAGTGCGAGAGGGTATTGGCTGTTCTCGGAATATAGCTGAGATCCATCATCTTGAACTGAAAGAGTCTTTGGAACTAGACAGGGAACAAGCTCCCCATAGGCCTCATGCGAGAACTTCCGCCTCCCGAGCTCCTCGAAGCCTTTTGTTGGGTGTCGACGGGGGCTGGGTGGGGGTATAGCAGCATCTTGTTTCTTGGTTTTATACCCATCCCAAATCTCATGATATCTTTGAGAGGCGAAATCAGTTGAGCCGTTCGTTTCATCAAAACCCGTGCACGGCCTTACCTCGAAGTCCAGTCAACATAGCGCTCTTCGCCATTTCCACCAGCACCAAACACAAGCTCGTCAATCACCCTCCATTTCGCCGCCTCCGCCACGAACCCTCCCGTCTCTCCGTCGTTACTCAAACTTACGATACCCAAATTGTGGCTGGGCACGCGTGCTAGTTGAGATTTAAACCCGGGGTTGTTTCCGCCGTGTTCAAGGATTGGGATGCCGCGATACGAGTAGACGAATTGAGCAGGGCCATACATCAGTGGACTCTGGGAAAAGAGAGGGTGCGTTCAGCTTAAGGGAAGAAAGAACGGGATAGAGAAAGAGACTCGACTTACAGTGTCAGGAAATTGTCCCTTTCCGGCCATTACCATCCTCCCGGTTGTAACATAGTCAAGAACTTCTTTGGGGACGACAGTCTTGTTGGTATACGGGTGCTTCCCTTCGTTCAGGAGCATTGCTGTCCACGTGGCCTGGTGGAACCGACGCTCATCAACGAAAACAGCGGAGAAGATAAGAGAATGAAACGGGCCATACCAGGTCTCGAGCACTACTAATCACACCACCAGCTCCTGCCCATGTTCGCTCCTCTCCGGGCCTAAACCAATACGGAACGATAGGCTTCAACGTCCCGTTCAACCCTCTCGAAAAATCTCGGTCGCTGGCAAGGTGTCCTTCAGCGAGCTTTCCAGATTTTTCTGCTTGCGCAACGGAGAAGGTCGTCGAGGACATATTGAGGGGGTGGAAGATATGCTGGGCGACGTATGATTGATACGGCTGATTGAGAAGTGCGACCGGTAGATACGATAGCGTCTCATACATCAGATTGCTGTATTGGAATGTGTCCCGGAAAGTCGCAGAGGGGCGTAAGTAACGCAGTTTCGATATCTGATATGCGAGGAATGTTAGATGGTACAGGGGCAAAGGCTGAGTTAAACTTACCATCTCTCGGACACCACCAGACCGTTGAAAACCCGAATAGTCGTGTCGAGGAAGCCCCGTGCGGTGCACGCATAAATCTTCAATCGTCGCTCCTCTCTGGGTGTCCTCGTTGTACGTTCTCCACAGCTCAGGTCCGAGGATGTCAACCAGTTTCGTCTTCCAACCGAGCTCGACACCATTCCTCTGCAGAAATTCTTCGGCCAAGGTCTTGTTGGAAATGAGAAGTCCCACGGATATGGATAGGAAAAGCTTCGAGTTGGATGCGATAGCGAAAAGGGTATCGGGTGTAATTGGCGCGCCTGTTGAAAGCGAAGTCGTGCCATACGAACCGAACTCAATGCTCCATCCCGGGTGTTCAGGATCGGTAACAGAGTCGTCCCTCTGCACAGCGGCAAGAGAGAGTCCCGTGGAGTTCCACTCTTCTATGAGATTGTTGACATAGGTGGAAGTCCCATTCGATATGAGTGGTTGCGAGCGGTTGCGTGGTCCCCTTGTCGCTCCAAGCGCGGCACTCGGAGATGCAGTGACGAAGCCTAAGGGGAAAGAAAGGGAGTATAGAGTCTCATGTGGGTGGAAGAGAAGTGCGTGGCTCAGCACAGAGCACGACGCTACGAGGATGAGGAGTGAAGTCCGTTCCTTCATGGTTCGGAGAAAGGTGATTTGGTTGCCTGATCTTCTTTCCTGATCCCAACAATCTGATGGACGAAGTCCGGATCATCTGGACCTACGGATGGAAGACCGGTCCGTCGTGGCTTTCGTCTTTCTGAGACGGCGACGGAATTTTCCTTCTCATGTCAGACCCATCTCTCGGCACCGAGAATCGGCCGTTTGCCTCCCTTCAACAATCTGGGGACCATAGCCAGGTGAAAGCGCACGGAATCCCAATAGTGGTGACCCGGTATGCGTCTTTGGGAGTCTTGGATATCTGCTACTTCTGATTGATTCAAATGAGAGATGCGCAACGGGAGCATGTTTGCAAAGCAGCGAATCTGACTCTAAAACTTTCAGTGTCCGAATTTAGCTTTGATATCTTCGGCTTTCTCAGCGGATCCCTGAACTGCATTTTTTCTGTGCTTGTCCACGCCCTTTATTTTCTTTTCAACACTATCTCCCGAGCATGTCAGAGAGTATTCTCGATGTCATCGACATCATTGGGAGGTACAGTCTCTGATTCGCTGATACAGTGAACGTTCTCCCTAAAGCCCGTGCTGTTAGTTTACCTCGAGAGGAAATTATCAACCGATTCACGTATGCCGCCGCAGAAGAACAGTGAGTGAACATCTCCTTTGGCGCTCTCCTCCCAATCTTACCGAAATTTTTTCCAGTTGCGGGACTTTCACCTTGAAAAGTGGGTTCGTCCACGTCCCCGTGAGAGCAGTATCTGAACACCCAGCCTAGATTTTGAAGTGGAGTGCACCGAATATCATGAGGACCTTGCTCTTTCGGAGACGATTCAACTTGTCAGTCTCCCCGAGGGTCAAAAAGACGAATCCGTTACAACCCTTACACTCCATCGGGACGGGACCACTGCTTTTAAATGGCAGTGCAAGGAATCCATTCCTGTGTACGCCTATTCGAATGCTGTTCAGATTGGTTGCGCTAACAAGCCCCCGAAGCCTCCTATCTACAACAGGGCTTACGTTCATTGCACAGGCTGAGGAACTCGGCGACATTGGTTGCTTCAGCATCATTCTTCAGGAGCTCATTGCGTACAGACAAGCTACGACGGCCGTCAATGAACGTAGGTCTCGAGATCGGACACATCTGAAGCGTTTTCTGAGGTATTTCTACCTCCCAGGGATCGGCCGTGAAAGTGAACATGACTCTGATAGTAGCTTTCCTACGATGAAACTCGCTGTTGACGTGGCTACCACGCCAATGGATGTGGAGGCCATACAAAAGTGTGAGGGACCTTCTCCGACCAACCTTTGCCGCTCGAGGTCTAACATTTGAAGCCTAGCTAAGAATACTATGCTAGCAGCCGCATTTTGGGCTGTATTCGAGCGCA
Source organism: Candolleomyces eurysporus (assembly GCA_027579435.1). Classification (NCBI taxonomy): domain Eukaryota; kingdom Fungi; phylum Basidiomycota; class Agaricomycetes; order Agaricales; family Psathyrellaceae; genus Candolleomyces; species Candolleomyces eurysporus. Next base: position 71,197 of record JANBPK010001207.1, on the reverse strand, counting down.
CAGGAAAGGTGGAAGATATTGACGTTGCAATCGATGCCCAGACTGATCTGGTCGATCTGACACCGATTGATGATGAAGCTCTCCCTGGCAACCTCAACACTCTATCACAATTCTATCGCGGTCGATTCGAACGAACTCGCGATTTTACAGACGTAAAAAAGGCGTTAGCGGTGCAGCGAAGGGCAGTTCATTTCACCCCCGAGGGTCAGGCCTCCCTCGCGACATTCACCGGCGGGTTAGGGGTGGCATATGTGACGTATTTTGAAGCCACGAAGCGAGTTTCGGACCTGGACACTGGTATTGCAGCTTTCAGGAAGGCTATGGTGCTCGATCCTTCAGACGTGACCTTCCCGATGAACCTTTCGCTAGCCTTGGAAAAACGTTTCGAAAGCGTTCTCCAGTTCCATGACCTCGAAGAGGCTCTCCAAATCTGCCGGGGAGTACTGCGCCAGGTTCGAGCGAGTGATCTGCAACAACTTCCTCGTTCGCTCGATCGACTCGCAGGATTGCTCCACTGTCGGTACAAGCATATGGGGCGACCAGAAGACACGGAAGAGGGCGCATCTCTAATGAGAGAGGCGATTGGCCTGCTTGATGAAAACGATTCAGGTCTCCCGCCCCTGTTATGCAACTTTGGGGTTTTTCTCATCAATCGCTATATGTTGGGCGGAGAGCTGGTAGATTTGGAGGAAGCGATTACTGCGACACAACGTGCCATTCTTTTGGCTGGGGAAGGCATTAGCGACCTGGCCAAGGCCCACAACATCCTTGGGATCACATTCCTACTCCGCTTTGACCACACGAAGCATCTCTCGGATATTGAAGAAGCCGTAGCATGCGGGAACCGAGCGGTTGACTTAACCGTCAATGGGAACCCTTCTCTGCCGGCTCATCTCAGCAATTTCGGAATATTTCTCACAAGCTACTTTTCCGCAACTCAAGTACTTGCCTACCTGGAGCAGGCCATCTCAGTCCAGGAGAGAGCTGTTGAGATGACCGAGGATAGGAGTACTTCGATGTCATATCGACTAGGCAGCCTATCAGAGACGCTTCACACACTCTTCAATCATACCAGAAAGCTGTCCGACATAGACAGAGCCATCGCTTGTGTACAGAGCGCCATCGACTGTCGCCTTCCTTCCATGGCAGATAGGACTGCCTATCTGCACAACTTGGGCACCTTCTTTGGAGAGCGATTCCGCATCACTCTCGAGGTCGCAGACATTGAAAAATGCCTATCCATGCACCGAGAAGCCATTGAACAGACACCTCCAACCTCCGCGTTGCTTCCTAATCGACTTTTGAACTTGGGTCATTCCTTGGTGACGAGTCACAAATATACCAACAACACCGACCATCTGTTGGAGGCAATGTCGTACTTCGAACGAGCAGCGAAATCGCGATTCGGCCCACCCAAGAAACGTATCAACAGTGCTCGAGAATGGATCGAAACTGCTTCTATGATCAATCACCCATCACTTATCTCAGCATACGATACCGCAATTAGACTTCTGTCAGTCGTGGGTGGTCTGGAGCAAACAATTGAACGCCGCCACGAATCCCTTGCCAATATATCGAACCTCGCCCTGGAGGCGGCCGCAGCGGCTATCGAGCTCGACAGAATCGACAAGGCCGTAGAATGGTTGGAAGAAGGACGGTGTTTGGTTTGGAACCAGCTCATGGACCTCCGTGGGTCTGTCGACGACCTTCGCTCATATGACGAGGAATTGGCGGAGCGAGTTCTCAGCGTGTCACAGGCCCTGGACAAAGCAGGCTCGCGGAACAGCGCCGCCGAGCAAGGATTACAAGCTTCACTCCAACAGAAGGTTAACTCGCAAGATGAAGCTCTGCAGCATTTGAAGTTGGCGAACGAGTGGGAGGAACTGCTCCAAACCGTCCAAAATATCCCTGGATTCGAGAACTTCCTCCAACCCGCGTCACTCACAAACCTCGCAAGCCACCTACCGGAGGATGGGCCGGTCGTCATCATCAATGTCCACAAAACTCGATGCGACGCTATCGCGCTGTTGGCGGGTTGCGATGACCCTGTTCACATTCCCCTGACAGATTTCTCGTTCGTGATGGCTGAGGAAATGCGTCGGGAAATCCAAGAAGGATTGTCCTCTGTTGGAATACGAGCGCGCTCGATCGCCACGGACACGGAAGTCACCGACACCGACACCGCTGATCTGGTGGATCGGGCGATGAAGCCCTTAGCTCGAGCTCATGATCCCAACAACATCTTCCAGAAAATCCTCGAGCAATTGTGGACTTTCGTCGTTGAACCTATCCTTGACAACCTTGGTTTCAGCGTCAGTATTCTTTTTTTCAATCGCGTTCGATGTGCTGATACCTGGTCATTTCTCTCACACAGCCCTCAGACAATCCAGGGCGAATTTGGTGGTGTCCAACTGGACCTCTCTCCTTCCTACCCCTTCACGCAGCCGGAATATACGCTTCTAATTCCACAAAAAACGTATCCCTGAGCAATTACGCCGTGTCTTCCTACACGCCTACCATCTCATCCTTGTCTGGGTCCTGGAAGCGCTCCAAACGTGATCAACTCGGGTCAACAGGAATCGCCTTGATCTCCCAGACGGACGCTCCAGGTTTACCCTCTCTTCCCGGCACGGCTTCGGAAATTGCCACGATCCAAACACAAGCGCAGGAGCACGGATTACAGACGCTCGTTCTTGCGGGAGAGAACGCCACGACCGAGGCTACTATGGTGAGCATGGAGAGGTGCAACTGGATCCACCTCGCATGCCATGCATTCCAGGACACCTCGAATCCCCTCCATAGTGGATTCCACCTCCACGATGATCTCCTCAAGCTATCAACAATCATCAAGGACAATCCGGGTAGCCAGTCGCCATCGGAGTTCGCGTTCCTGTCCGCTTGTCAGACGAGCACAGGAGACGCGACACTCTCGGAGGAGGCTGTTCATCTCGCGGCTGGGATGTTGGCGGCGGGGTATTCGAGTGTCGTTGCGACGATGTGGGCCATCCCCGATCTATACGCTCCGACGGTCGCGAAACACTTCTACACAGACGTGTTTAGTCGCGGCAATAGGTCGTTGGATGGGTCTCAGACAGCGTACTCTCTTCACCACGCGATGCAAACTCTTCGCAAAGAATTGGGCGACTCCCCGTATTCGTATCTCGCTTGGGTTCCTTATGTACACTTTGGTTTATAATCTGCTTGATTTCGCAGTCTATGAAGTACAACGATAGTCGGGAGATACTGTACATCATGTAACGAAACTATTCAAGGCTTGCATAGTGTAGCTTTAGTGAAGTTTGAGTTTATGAAGTGAGCTCATGTATGTACGATACCTCTAAGACTCAATCGCTCGATCGCAACGACTTTCCCTCCCTTCACGCCCAAGCACGTCGTAGCGGAAGATGTGGTTTTGGTCAGTATCCTCAAGTTAAAGTTCCTCCGGTCGGGCTCGATGGTTGTTGCCTTTCTCCCAGCCAGAACGCTCTTTTGACGTTCGAAGGTGTATGATAGTAGCATGGTTGGGCGCCGGATAAATCAAGAACGAGATTCACGAGTGCACCAGTTCATTGATCTCGCGAAGTAGAGATCCACTGAAATTGAGCTTGCGGAGGGTGTATTCGCATACAGCGAATGTGGGTCCATTTTGTCTTTGGAATGACACTCTACAACTTAGAGATGCCAAGGGAAAGGGAGTATAGGATGCCATCTTTCGTTCTGGGTGGTTGGAAGCTCGCTTACCGTCACTCCTTCCTCAATGGTCCACGGTCTCTGCTAACAGAAGTTGGTAACTAGGGCGTTGCAAAGCGTGAACGGGGCTCTTCAAAGATTCAGCTCTAGTCACAGAAGTATCAGCAAATAGTGACTTAGAATGCTCTAATGACACCGGGAAATGAATCTAGTTATGCACTGAGACCCCTCTATCCCTTCACCCCCCAAATTGACTTTCAGCTCGCCATCTACACTACTATTGCCATCGGCCCCTCCTACTGCGCGCTGCAACTTTCCTCGATTATGCCTTCCAAAGCTTGTCACAGTTTCCGCATTTCCACCATTTGCTCGAGAATTCTTTTATGTTGCTCAAGCTGCTGGAGGATCGTTGCGATAGAGTCATCTTGTCGGATTTCTTCGGTAAGAGCCATGGGTCTGGAGCTGGGCGAGCCTGCGATCGACTCCATACGAACCCGGGTGCGTGTGTTCGTGCCACTTTGAGCGTCGTGAGCAGGGGGGCGCCTGCGCTTCGTTCTGGAGGAGGATCTTTTGGCTCGATGACCAGTGGAGACAACTACAGCTGGTTCAGCAGTTGTACTTGTGTAAATGCATTCGACGTTTCGTCTTTTTGCACTGCAAGCATCGCAGCGGACTTTGAGACGCTTGGGGGTCCCATCGTCATTATACGGATTTTGAGGCCTTCCTCGAAGGTCGGGACTGCGAAAACATTCTATCCCTTTGCTCCTGCACCTATTGCATGCGTCCTTTCCTCGCATCTGCACCCGATTGACAACTGAGCTTGCATTGGTCGCGCGAGTTCGTCCCTGTCGTCGTGGAACGGGCTGGATCTTTTCGCCTGAATCCGAGTCCTCGCCTCCAGAAAGCCTTTGAGTGTCTCCCTCTTCCTCTTGTTCCATTAACTTTCCCTCCAGCTCCAGCTCCAGTCCAGCCCTTCTGGCCTGTATCTCCTCTCTTCGGGTATTGATCTGACAAACCGCAGTCTCCAGTAGCTCAAGCTCTGCACGCCTATCTTTTTGCTGAGCCTCGAGGTTGGCGTCTTGCCACATTAGGACTTCCAATTGAGCTTGAATTTGACGCGAAGAGCTCATGCTGCCCTATAGATATTGCACAAGTGGGTGATGAAGCGGAAGGAAGGAGACAACCCCTGAGAATCTTCTTAATAAATGTCGATTGGGTTCATCCCTGTCAATTAGACTTTCCTTAGCCCTGCACTGCTGGCGTTTTAAATTGGCTGGCGTTTTCGAAATTGTTCTAGAATGCGTGCGTTGTAATTAAGCACGAACCCGATTCCTGCTGTATATGTAGCTTTCAGCCGCGAAGGGAGGTCAGAAAATATGCATAGTCTTTCTGCCTTGATTCCCGAAATACTTGGCAGCAATCAGCAAGTAATAGAGCTTGTAGAGAATGGCGACGGGCAAACCTTGGTACGCTTTAGCGAGCTGGTGACACTCGCGAGAATGGAATGCCATCTATCCATGTTTCTGGCAAGCATTTGAACAATAAAAAACAAACTTGCAGCGCCATCAAGACATCGCCGATCTGCATCAACGAAACGTGCTATGAAGAACTTCATTACTGATGAAAACCTGAACGGTATGGGAGGCCAATGCACCTGTAGGCTGCAGCCCATTTCAAGTCGTTTATTTTCGCCATCGCCAAAGGAACTCAGCCTCGAAGCCTCCAGCGATCGTCCAAGAGAGCCAGCTCATTCGCCGAGTCCGACGATACGAGCCTCTCGAGAAGCCGCAGATCCTTCTGTCCGAAATTACCGGAACTCGAGATCTGCCCAGATGGCCGGAGATGCGACCGACAATGTCGAAGGGCGCCTTCGTAAGTCGGGAGCTCACAGGACGGAGACGAGGCTTGCCGTGACCGTTTGGTGCGCCGCCTCACAGGGATTTGAGCAGGGTCCGATGACAATGGACTTGGACATGATACAGAGGGCTCCGGAGAGCTCACCCCAAAGCTCTGGCTCTGAGCCCTTTCGGTACGGTTCGGCCCTCAGGCCTCAGTGGCTTTTTCAGCCGCGAGCCGAGTCTTGGCAAAGCGGTCGATAATTGGAGGACGAACTTGAAGGGGGTGAATGCGTCCATAATATAAGCCACTGTTGTCTTTGGAGGGGTTCGTACATTAATTGAAGTACACTGTCAGTGCATAATGTAAAAGAGGTAGGCATCACTCCATCCGCGATTGGTTAGCTTGCCGTGGGTAATTTATCCTCCTCCAACGCCTCAAATTCTTCAGAAACCCCACTCACAATCTCTTTCATCTTCCCAAAACCTCCCCGAGACAAAATATCAACACCCCATTCTGTGTCCCCACCCTGACCAGCGCCTTCATCAGGCAATGGCATATGCTCAACCTTTCCACTCGCAACATCTCCCTCATATACTCGCATCTTCGTCCCCAGAAAACTGATACCCCTCAACTTCTCAATCGGGCAGTTTCCCAACTCCTCCCTAAACCTCCTCCGCATCTGCTCATCCGCTTTCTTCCTCAACCCCTCCTTTTCCACCCAGCCTTCTCCATGAGTCAGTACGAACAACAACGGCCTACGCTTGATATCAGTCACAGTCAAACACATAACTGTGTCCGAACGGTGAGGCGGGCGTCCTTTGGGTGAGATGTCGCTCCCTGGGATGGGCTCCGGTTGTACAAAATACTTTAGGAGCTCGGTGTTGAAGCAATATCGGAGCATGGAGATGCATGCCGCGGTATAACGGTTATCTTCGACTCGAGCACCATAGTTGATGCCGCGCCCATCCATGCGGCAGACCTGGAAGATGGTGACTAGACTGGGAGGCCAGGAGGAAGAATTGGCGTTCAAGAATTTCAAATCGTTCGTGGGGTTGGACGACGACATCCTGGGGGAAAGCGGGTCAGAAATTGTAGTCATATCAAAGAGGATACTACTGAATTGGTACGAACGTGCTATAGAAGCGATGGAGGGTGAAGGGAGAGGCTGAATACGCACGAATGCAATAGCAGCGACGGGGCCATATACTCTATGTATGATCCGATGGTCGGTCAGCAAATAGGGGTCCGTCAGTGTCTTGTCTCGGGAGTTGGACATTCCAGTTTCGGGCGTCATGGATGACCTCTGTGGAGAGCATCGTAACTCACTCAATATGAGCATCTTGGGGCAAGGCTACGATACGGAGAAAAACTGCAATAATGATACACACACACAACAGTCAATAGCAGATACAAATTTTCGCAATCAAATAGGCTCGTCGCGGTTCGTGAAGCAGTCGTAAGTCGTCGTAAAAATGTCAGTACCAAACAATGAATGGAATCAGTACCAAGCCAATCAAGAGGCCCAAGAAACAAGAGTTATCCATCACCACGAGATACCTCTCCACAACCACCTCCCATTACCCTGAATCTAACCACACCCTCCCTTTGAAGTCTCAGCTCACTTGGCAGAACCCGAAGCACTCGAAGATGTGGTAGCCGTAGGAGTAGCCGCAGTAGGGGACGGCAACGGCACAGTCTCAACCCTCCTACTCTTCAAGAGCTCATCCATCAACGGACTCCCAGGCTGGACCGCATCAAGACCCGCGCCACGAATGAGAGGACTACTCAAAGGCGTACCCCACGTCGTCGGGGTCGAACTTCCGGTCGCACTCCCTATTTCACTCGAATAGGAGGAGAACGGGGACCCGGGTGTTGAGGTGGCGGGCGCAACGACGAAAGACTGCCCCTGCACACCTGCAGATCCCGCACCAAAAGTCCGAGTAACTTGGAACCTTCCCCAACCCCTCTTATCGGGCCTCCCTCCTCCAGGAGAACTCCGGATCCCAATTCTGTCCTTGTCTTCTTCGAGCGGACTACCGGGAGTCGGGAACGGAGACGACGGAGGTGATTTGGGCGACTTTGGGACCTTCGGGGACGAGGGTGCCTTCCGGGACGGAGGTGGTGACGAAGGAGGGTCGGGTAAGACATCCGAATCTCCATCTTCCGGCGGCAAAGGAATTGGAGCGGGTGGGTTCGTAGGCGGAGGCTCAATCGGACTCTCTTCTCCTTCAGAAGGCGGTAAGGAAGGCGCAGGTGGGACTGGGGTCTCAGGACTTGGCTCCGGATTGGGAGTCGAAGGGAGAGGTGTACTCGGCTCCGGAGTTGGGCTCGACGGAAGGGTAGGCGCTGGCGTACTCGGTGCAGGAGTAGGGGGAACACTAGGAGCAGGCGTGGACGGCACACTCTCCGTCGGCGCACCCGACGTAGGCGCGTTATCCACCGGCGGTAAAGGCGCAGGTTCCGGAGGCGCAGGGCTCTTCGGGAACGAATACTCGTACCACGTCCCGGGTATCAAGGCGATAGGGAGAAGCCATGTTGCTGAGAGAATCACGCCGTGGCCTGCGGTAGAACGTACCGTGTTAGCAAACGGAAGGGAACGAAACGAGAAGACAGAAGACCCACCGATATCATACCCCTTAACAGCATTCCAACTCCACGCAATAAACGTCCCAATATACCCCAAATACGGCGCCAACCTCTGGAACAGCATCACTGTAGGCTGTAGAGGTAGTGGCAGCATAGCAACGGGGATATTATTGAAGAACCACGTGAGAGCCGAGGTGATGAGCGCTGCGCGTTTCTGAGCTTCGAGCGTCTTGTCGTCGAGGATTTTCATGGCTGGCGGGGGAAGGTAGCTGTATCGAAAGGAAAGTCAGCGAACACGAATATTCAACATAGGGGGAAAGAGAGAAAGAAAGGAGGACGTACACCCGATACCCCCACCACATAACCTCATACGACACCTTTTCGGTACTAGGCACCCAAGCTTTCTGACTTCTCACTCTATACTTCTTCCCATCCTCTCCATCCACCAACGCGCCTTCTACCGGGGGCAACTCGCCATCTTCTAACATCCTGGGGCTCCCTAGGTACGGCGAATGTAGCATTCGCGGACTACCCATGTAAGGGGAGTGGAGTTGTTGGCTTCCCATGTAAGGCGACCGAGGGTTCCCAAGGTACGGCGATTGATGCATTCGCGGACTTCCGATGTACGGAGACTGAGGAAGGGAGAGGGGCGTTGCAGAGGGCGGGGTGACGACGATTTCAGGTGCAGTCGCATCCACTTCATTGGTGTTCGGCGCCGCGGTCGTACCCGCCTCCTGAGCCTGAACAGCCCCAAACCACGCACCCAACGGCCACATCGTCTTGACCGCACTCCACCCCGACACACCTGCCTCCCCATCGTGCTTCTCCCCATCTTGCTTCGGTTGCGTGTTATTGCCAGCAGCCGTGGTGGCGGCGAGAGCAGCGTACTCCTCGTAGGGCACCTCCTCTTCGAAATAGACTGGTACAGCTTCAGCAAGCTCGACGATATCCGCTTTGGTGGGTATGAGGGGCGAGTACATCATCACGCTGTGGGTGTCCGCGAACGCCGTACGCGCGTCGTCTCCTCCAACTCCACCACCGGTCCTTTCACCACTTCCGCCTTCACCACCAGACCCGTCCTCGCCCTCAGCAGGAGGAAGAGGTTCAGAATCCCACCCCCAATGAGGCGGCGCCCCCAACCTTGATAACATATCCCAAACCGTGGGCTTCTCGGTAGTCTTCCCACCATTCATAATCGTAGCACTCTGTAAAAACCTGAGCAAAGCCCCTGTACTCTCGTCGTCGCCATCTCCGCCGATCTCGGGCGGGACTGCGTTTTCGGGCGGGATGGGTTTACCTGACCGATCGCGTTTGGGGGGTTTGGTGTTGGGTTTTTGGCCGATGGGTGGGAGTCCGGTTCCTCCTCCACCTCCGTCGCGTTCCTTTCCCTCGCCAGATCCGGGCAGAGGCTTNCCAAGGTCGACTGGGGCGAGGTGTACCAGGTGGGAGGGGTTTATGAGGTTGAGGACGGGGTGTAGGCGGGGGAGGGGGGAGTACATCGATGAGTTGTTGGATGCGGTGGGCGAGGTAGTCTGGGTCTGTTGGGTCCTCGGGTGGGACTTCTCCGCCTTCTCTGCTACCATCGTTGCCGCTGGGAACGTCGGCGCGTTGAGCTTGTTGGGGAAGAGGGAACTGATGAGCAGAGTCCGAATCGTCCGAGTTCTCATCGCCCTCTGCGACCATGCTCAACAACTTGGCGTGCCCTAGTCCACTCGAATGCGGTGGCCCAGCTCGGTTTGGAGGCAGTAAAGGCTGCTTGAGTTTCTGGTGAGGTGGGGTGGGCGGGGGAGTTTGGAGTTCGTTCGCATTCCTTGTTGTCGTTGAGGACAGGTAATCGTCATAATCAAAGGATCGACTTCCACCGCCGTCTTCTTTGCTAGATTTCCCGATATTCGCTACACCCTTCCCTATCTTCTTGAAGAACTCGGACACACTGAGGCCTGAAAGTGCGATTTTGCGCTTGAGAGAAGAGGCAATGGAGGATGCACTATCGATCCGGCGTAGTTCGGCGCCGAATTGCGGGGACTCGGAATGGAGAATGGGCGTAGCTGCGGAGGCGGCGGCCCAGGTGGTAGGGGAAAGGGGGGTGGAGATGGCATCGTTAAGCTCGTTCGCCATAGTATACGGCGAGGTTGGAGCCGAAAACGACGGAATAGAAGGTTCGGACGGCGGGGGAGTGGGGTTGGCTTGAGTTGATTTCTTCGACCCTGGAGTCAGAGCATTTGCGAGTCGATTGAGGAGGTCCTGAGAGAACCTCCTCGGCTGTTCTTCAGACATGGCTAGTAGAGATCTGGTGGTTCGACAAGAGTTGCTATTGGGAATTATACGCAGTTCTCATCTGGTGTTGAATTTGGGATATCAGTTGGTTTTTCTTGACAGTGAGACAGCGAAGACGCACCTATCCACTGCTAGGTCCCTCAACCCTCTAGAATCAGGCCAGTTGTATCCAAGTTCCGGTAACCTCCTGGGTATACGGTCCTTCGCCTGAGAGACGATAGTCTATCTAGACAGAGCAGAGGTAAGTATACCTTCTCCGAGGCACAAGAGCCATGTTCAAGACCCACCTTAGCAGCGGCCTCGCTCCCAAGGACCAAAGGAGGGCCTCGTCGTCGAGGCAAGGAGACGAAGCTGAGCGACGCGAAAACGGCAACCCGCAAGAGGGCTGTTAAGGGGGCTTAGATAATCCACACGTGTGCCTCCCGATTTGGTGATTTTCGCCCCTAAACGCGCTACTTAGCACGCGACGCGGTATGCTTGCAAGTCGATCGATGCTGTAGATGAGGTGAGGAAAGAGAGTGCAGGCGTCGTGAAGCGTGGCAAATTTATAGGCTCGCGCGGGTGGTCACATTGATAGAGGCTGAGGTGGCCATTTGCTTATTTTTCTCCCATAATTCGAGCTTGATGGGAAAGTTCTTAGGGGGTTGGTCCGATAAATATCCCTCGAGCAACGTTTCAGAGCTAGCTCGAGTGATTTATACGATATTGGAGAGGATAGCTGAACTCAGTGACACCACATACTCGAGGACAGCGAGCAAAAGGAAGATGACGGAGAGTAAGATGTCAAGAATATATCAATGAGAAACCGCACCTCCTGCCATTAGGGACTTAATTGTGAAGATGAGATCGATCTTCGGTCAAGTGAGAGCACATCCTTACCAAATACTGCATCTTCCCAGCAAACACAAAAAGTGAATCATAGAAGGGAAGGTCGAGAGTATTGTCCCAATGAGCTTGCAATGCCTTGCATGCGCCACTGGACAAAGATCAAGAAATACATACGCTCCGAGTCTTCAGCGCAGACTTCCAAATGGAACGACTTGTACCTGAGCTCGTCACACCCAAGACAGTGGAACCAGTAGGTGCGAGACGTCGAAAGCTAATCAATAGGTAGTACGTACAAACGTTCAATCCATCTTCTCATGCCAATCACAGACTCGCCATAATTAGCCACCCTTTACGAGTCCAATGGGCGCCACCCTTATCTTCTCAATCAGCTACCTCTTCAACCTATCTTTATCGAATCTTTCGCTCGACTCTTCCCATCGATTCTACAAAACATGCCCGTCCAGACCCGTTCTTCCGAGCCCGCCATCACCGCTAAAATCAACGCAGAGCTCCGCTCCATTGACGCGCAACATCAAAGTCTCCTTCAAGAAAGGAAAGAAGAACTCAAACGACTCGAACATGAATACAAGTCCAACCGCAAAGCCCTTGAAGGAAAAAGAAGGAAACTCGAGTTAGCAGCAGAGCAGCGACGCGAAAAAGAGGAGGAACGTATGAGGAAGGAGAGAATACGGAAACTGGAGAAGAAGAATCCAGCCGCCATCCCCGGGCTCGTAAAGATGGTCGGAAAGGCAGTGTGCACCCCGTGCAAGGATAAGAAAATCGATTGCTACAGGGCACCTCGACAGCTTTTCCAACCGACCGTCGATACAGCCCCTGGAGTTCTCAAAGATTTCGTTCGGTGCCAGAGCTGTATCGACACCAAGCTGAAGTGTAGGACAGCTATTTCTTCCACCGCGCCACCTGTTCGTAATACGGCCAGCCAGAGCAAGCCGAGAATGAGCACCATCAACATCACAACAGCTACAAGTCTGGCGCCAACTCCAGGGCGATCGGCCTCTGGAGCTGCAGCTGGGACGAAACGGAAACACATCGTATATGTTGCAAGCGAAGAGGATGAGTCGCATTCGGACTCGGACTCTGGACCAGCTCCTTCAAGTTGTCATAGCACTCAGATTTCCAAGAGGCGCAAATCCGACGTCGTACCAGGACCGCCTCCACGTCCTCGCTCACTTGCCACCGGCCGATTCCTCCCTGCTATCAAAAAGCCGACGGGTTCCAAAAATGCATCCCAGTCTACACCCAAGTCGCACTCGCACTCGCACTTACACCCCTCCCATCCCCATTCAAACTCCTCCTCTTCCTCCTCCCAATCAGAAGTTCCGTCTGATCCTTCGAGTTCCACCAGTGTCGGTGTAGCGAGCGAAGAAACCTTAAAGTCGATCCTCGATAATATGAATCGAAACCATGAAGCCACAATGAAATTCTTCACGCAATTCCTTGGAGTTGGAGATTCAGCTCATGCCCCTCCACCGACTTTTCCTTCTGTTCAGGACACCAACGCGAATTCGAGTTTTACTTCGACTACCACCAACCAAAGCGACCATCGTGAGAGGGGGCATCGTGGAAGTGGAAGTGGAAGCGGGGGTCGTCAAAGTCAGAAAGCAACGGATACGCAGACAAGACGGTCAAAGAACGGAAAGCGGAAAGTGTATGTTAAGCTTGAGGACGAGTTGGAGCGGCGCGATGTAATTGACCAGCTGGCCACCGATTATGAGCCTGAGATTATCGTGATTGAGGATGACGACGACTAGTGATACGGAGGGGAAGGAACTTGAACGGGAGGAAGAGCAAAGCGCTTTCATAAAAGTAGACTCATTGCCTCCCGGATTTGCGCGGTATTCGTACGTTTTGTTTGAATCTACTGATGGGACGCGGTGACATTAAAAGTGTACTTATATCTCGTATTTCAATCTTTCCTCGTCGAGCCGCCTTGATTGGGCTTCGTAAAACCCTCCCGGGGCTGCTACGAATCTAAATCGTATAACTAGTTCACTGATGTTTATAAACCAGGCGCCTGCCAAGCGCCTTGAATGTGAGTTTCTGTCAATGCCATGTTGAAAGATCAGAGTGGGACTGTTGTGTGTCCTTTCTATTCTTGCATACTGGTGCTATCTACTGGCCAGGCTGTAACGGGTGGCGTACGGGTCGAGTCCTGACAGTAATACACACTATGGTATTCATATTTTCTTGTAATAGTTATTTATGCCACAAGTAGATGCAATTTTTACACCCTATAATCCTGTCAATTCATGCCAATTGTCCCCCAACCATTCGGGGTTCAAATACCTTCCAGGTTGTCTCAGGTGCTTCTTCAAAAGCTTCAACTTGGACACTTGAGAGAACTTGACCAAGCCCTCAACCGCTCGACAAGCTGAGAGCCCCACTCGGTCAACTCGCCTCAAGTACCCACTTGGGGCACTTGAGGCGACTTGGCCAAGTGGCTCAAGTCGCCACGCCAAGACGTTTGGACATTTTTCTGATTAGTAACTGGGCGCTTTCCGGGGCGCCCATAATATCCCCGACGGTGACGGACTATCAATCAATGAAACCTCCTGAAAGCTGAACTACCGTGACCGTTTCTTGTCCAGTTAGTCGATCATCCTTTCCCCCACTTCCACCCAGCGTGTATACAGAGAAAGATGTTGGACTTTACCAGCTTTCGAAGTAATGAGGCAATGGCATCTCTTATGCGCGCTTCATAAGCAGCACTACACCTCGAGGCGGTGAATGTCGGTGAGCTCAGCATTCAGTCGGTGCTATGGCCGCCGTCGAATTGCCTCTGAGAGCTCAATTCGCAATCGGCTGGATGGCTCTCTCCGTTGTGTCAGCATCTCTGTCACAGCCATGATTTCCTTCCGAATCTTCCAAACTCAAAAACGTCTTGGAAAAGTCCTCGCTCCGTCCTATTTCGCCAAATACACCGGTGTTATACCCATTCTCGTCGTATCAGTGCTGCTCTTCTCGCTCTTTGGGATTGTGTCCTTGATATTCTATAAGAATCGGTACATGAACAGGCTGCCGGCTTCTTTTACCGTTGTGGGGGCGTGGTATTGTCTAAGTGTGCGAACTTAACCCTTCTCGTCGGGTGATAATCCTTGTACTGACTTCCGACTTCTAATCTTTAACACCAACAAGCAATAGGCGTTTCGTTCCCAATTCATCATCTTCAGGGTTTTGGCTGGGAGCTCGATTGTGAACGACTTGATTGAGTCAGGAGGAAATTTCCAGCCGATTGCGTTTGCGAGAGTCTTAGCCTGATACTATCACGGAGTCCTGTCCAAGTGAATATAGTGTAGTCATGAAGCAAGGTTGAACGAGTTTCTCTCGGGAGGTCGGACGGACATTCACTGAAAATGTTGAACCTTCAGAAGTGGTAGCCCACAAAAGTTATGGCATCGTTAAGCTCATTCGCCATAGTATGCGGCGAAGTCGAAGCCGAAACTGACGGAGGGGAAAGCTCGGACGACGGGGGAGCGGGGGNTTGGCTTGAGATGAATTCTTCATCTCTGGAGTCAGAGCATTCGCAAGTCGGTTGAGAAGGCCCTGATAGGTTTCCTCGGTTGTTCTCTGGACATGATGAGGCATCTGGTGGTACAACAAGAATAGCTATGATTGGAAGGTCTAGACAATCCTCATCTGGTGTTAGAGCTAAGATATTGACTGGGTTTTCTTGATAATGGGGACAGCTTATCCACTGGCGGCCACTGCTAGATCCCTCAAGCCTCTAGACTCAAGCTAGTCGAATTCGAGTTCCAGTAGCCTCCTAGGGAGACGGTCCTTCACCTGAGAGACAATAGTCTATTTAGACAGAGCAGGGATGAGTATACCTTCTCCGAGACACACAAACCAAATTTTTGGTGCCGTTCGCCCCTAAACACGCGACCTTTCGGATTTGAGCGAGTCGATCGATGCTATAGATGGGCAAAGAAAGAGAGTGGAGGCGTCGTAGAACGTGGCACTTTCTAAGGGCTAATCGGAATGGGCACACTGATAGAATGAGCTAACCGGAGCTCACACAAAGGCGATATTCTCCTCGTCTTGCAACTATCTGAGCCAACACCCAAGAGTCCAAGGACATTGATTGGAACAAGCCACCAAAAGCTTTCCCACCAACTGAATTATGGGAGAAATAATGGAACACACCTAATACACTCAACGATCGTAAGCGACCTCGCCAGGGAGTCATCGCAACGGGATGTCAAAAGCGAATGATTATACAGTGACAGAACCCTAATATCTTGCTCAGGAGTATAATTCACGGAGCTCCACATCACCGAGTTAGCTGTCAGTCTTATCAGAGCCATCTTTATCGATATAAGTAGTGCGTTTGATCATTGACCATTGACCATTGACCCGATCCCAAGACCTAAGCCGTCACTACCTCTTCGACCCGGACATCGATCCTAGCAGTACAATGCCAGTCGAGACCCGCTCATCAGAATCCTCCGTCACAAAACATCTCAAAGCCGGACTCAATTCCATCGCCGCGCAACGCCGCACTCTACTTTTCGAAGAAGAACAAGAGCTCGAACGAGTCAAAAACGAATACGAATTGAAACGCAAATCGCTCGAGGCCGAGGCCAAACGAAAGCAAGTTGAGCTGGCGGCCCAGCGCCGACGTGAAGAGGAGTTGGAACTCGCGAGGCAGAGGGAACTAGAATCGGGGAAGGCAAAAGCCAAGGGATCTGACGCGACAGCAGCAGCAGCAGGGCTCGTGAAGATGGTCGGAAAATCAGTATGCACGCGATGCAAAGATCTCAAAATGGATTGCTATAGAGCCCCTCGGAGAAACCGCCAAGCAAATGATGACGAACCAGGCGTACTCAAGGACTTCGTTCGGTGCACGACTTGTATCGACGCCAAACAAAGGTGTAGAATTGTCGTTGTGTCTAGTACGACCTCGGCGTCTGCTCGTGTTGCCAGTGGGCAGAGCAAGTCGAAGCTGAGTAGTACCACGACTGCAAGCCTGACGATAGCGCCTAGCCGATCGGCCCTTGGAGCTGTGGCTGGGACGAAGCGGAAGTGCATCGTATCGGAAACTCCAAGCGACGAAGAGGAAGACGAGGAAGACGACGAGGAAGAAGATTCGGATTCTCCCCCGGTTCGTAGTGCTGCCAAGAGGCACAAAACCGATGGCGTAACCGTAAATCCGCGCTCAAAGTCAACCGGTCGTTTCCTCCCGACCATCAAGAAACCTACGAGCTCCAAATTTGTATCTCACTCCAAATCCAAGCTGCACTTTGCGCGCTCGCCCTCTTCCTCCTCCCAGTCAGAGGCCCCTTCTGATGCTTCCACTTCCACTGGCAACAGGGCCAGTGCGGGCACATTCCCAAGCAAAAAAGCCATCAAGTCGATCCTTGACACTATGAACCGGAACCACGAAGCCCAGACGAAGTTCTTCACCCAGCTCCTTGAAGCCTCAGCCTATGCCACTCCACAGTCAACTCCTCTGGTTGTTCAGGGCACCAGCTCAGCTTCTAGGGTTGCTGGAAGTGAGCTCCATGGAAGTGGGGATGGGAGTCACCAGAGTCAAAGAGCAAGCAAGACACGTGAAAAGACACCAAAGAACAAAAGGGAGATCATGGTCAAGCTTGAGGGTAATGAGATCAAGCAGCACAACAAGGTTGACCAGCTGGCCAGCAACGAGCCCGAAGTTATCGAGATCGAGGATGATGATGACAACTAGTAGTAAGGGAAGGAAAGAACTTAGGCGGGAGAAGCCTGAGGAAAGAGCTTTTTTTAACAGTTTCAAGTGGACTGATTACCCCCCAGACTTGTGTGCCACGTACGTACCTTTTTATTAAAGTGTACTTGTATTTCAATCCCTCCTCATCAAGCCGCCTTAATTCGGCTTTGTGAAACCCTGCCAAGATGGCTGTGAATCTAAATGTATAACAGTGAAGCTTGACCTAGTGCGTTGATGCTTATAACAAGGCGCTTGAGCGCTCTCCGGGGCGCCCATAATACAGTATCCCCGACGGATCATCAATCAACTATCCATTAAAGGTCCTGGAACCTGGACTCATCCTGACCGTTTCTTGTCTAGTTCCTTAATCACCCTTTCCCCCGCTCTCCTCTAGCGTGTATAGAGAGAACGATGTCGGACTTCACCGACCTTCCAAGTAATGAGGCCATGGCACCTCTTATGCGCGCTTCATATGCAGCACTGCACCTCGAGGCGGTGACTGTCGGTGAGCGCACATCGTTTGCCTACCAGATATGCGCTTACACTTGAATTAGCCATACAACTTGCGCTTTGCATCTACGGACTCGTTCTTTTCAATTCCACACTAGGTTCTCTGCGGAGACGACGATTGCCCTATGTCATTATCAGCTTCGTGATTCTGGGATTTTTCATTATATCTTATGTCACAGACAGTATATTTCTCGCGGAGCTGCTGATCAATGGGTCGGGCCAGTTCTCAGATTACTTGATCATTGATTTCCCGTGGTATAGTGTACTAGGGAGTGTCAGTAATTTATTTGTCAATTTCATTGGGGATGGGCTGCTGGTATGTTTTTTTCTTTTTCTTCACTTGTACAGCTAATATAGATTCATGACGTTAGATTTATCGCTGCTATATCATTTGGACTACCCATCGTTGGGTCCTGGCTTTCCCCGTTGTTGCATACATCGCTTCTATCTGTGAGTCAGGCCTTCCAAGTTGACTCTGAATCAGCTTTCACATCCCATCCCAATTCTAATGCCCAACTCAACCAACCAGCCTTCGCCATTGTCACTATGACGGCCACCAATGGAGTGCCTTTGAGGGCCAAATTTGCAATAGGCTGGATGTCTCTCTCCGTCTTTGTCAACATCACCGTCACAGCCATGATTTGCTTCCGAATCATCCAAACGCAAAAACGTCTCAGAAAAGTCCTCGCTCCGTCCTATCTCGCCAAATACACTGGCGTTATATCCATTCTCGTTGAATCAGCGCTGCCCTTCTCGCTCTTTGGGATTGTGTCCTCGGCATTCTATACGAATGGATACTTGGGCAGCCTGCCAGCTGCTGCGATAGTTGTGGGGGGGGTGGTATTGTCTAAGTGTATGTCGATCTTACCCCTCTCGTCTTGTGATAATATCTCTACTGACTTCTAACTTTTACCATCGACAAACAATAGGCACTTTGTCCCCAATTGATCATTTTCAGGGTTTTGGCTGGGAGTTCGATTGTAAACGACTTGAACGAGTCGGGAAAGATTTCTCAGCCGATTGCGTTTGCGATAGTGGAGTCTCAACCTGGTGATTTGGGGGAGTCCTGTCCAAGTGATCATAGTGTAATCATTAGTCGAGCTTAAAAGAGTTTCCCTCATGGGATCCGACAAACATTCACCAAGATTTTTGAACCTTCAGAAGTGGTAGCCCACAGCAGTTAACATATTCAAACACTTCTCATCCGACTTGTGTACCATGAGAATGAGTTCGGTCAACGTCTATTACGCCTCTGCCTGAGGTCACTGCTCTGAAGCGCATCGAACGTCAAGGAATGCAAATGCTAGACTTGAGCGGTGTATCGTGTTTCAAGAGTCCCTCTGACCATTTCGAAGTTATTAGTAGAGCCCGAAGGAGGACCCTTCACCCACCTCAAGCAGTCGATCGCTACAGAGCGGCATGGGCGGGGGCCTCCGTCGAACACAAGTAACTCGGGAAGGACCGACCCCGATGGGCATCACTGATTTCCTGGACTAGTGTGCCGCTTTCCCGTTCTCTTCCTCGTCAATCCTTGAACCTCAGCGTGCTTGGCCAATGTGTGTATCACGGTTTGTAACTTTTCACAGCTCATCGATCTCTGAAGCCTGATGCTGGTATTTCCTTCTTTCACAGCATGTACACTGGCAGTGGATGTCCTCCGAAGGAGCCTCGAGTGATGGACCAGTACTGGTCGCCGAGATCGATTGACTATCTGGCTAAGCGGTATGTCAATATGAGTGATTCATTCATGAAAGGGTCGTTATCAATGTGCTCGCCATAATATTGCTACACATCTGAGTCCCCATCTCCGTCCTTCCCTCGAACACGTATCGACTTTGTTGTATGCCCTGCAATATATCACACAACGCTAGCTAATCTTTCCTGTTTGATTCGTCTATCGCCCTATCTAAGAGCTTCTGGAATGGCATTGCAGCTAGGGCTCGAGTGGCGAAGAAGAGGGTATATAGAGTGTCAATAGCATTCTCTTTCATCACCGAGCTGGAACCAAAACCAGCATGATTGATAATGGGGGATCTTCAGGGTCTAGTGAACAAGGCCGTGAGGACCCTTCGCCGTAGCCGCTGGTTAACTGGACTGAGCCTCGAGGTGAACGTGAGATCTGTACCCTCACACGAGATGACGCTAACGTAAATGAATGACTGAGCGTCCAACACTGTTTGGAGATGGCAGGTCAAAGTGGGCCCGCATTTGCCGTGACTTAGTCAGAGAAGTTGAAAAAAAAAACATCGCATGTGCACGGCGTACTGAGTAATTCTTGCTTCTATGGATCTGTCTTGCCGAATTTAACGATAGCTATCATAGTCTCTATGCATCTGTCAACAGTGAGAGAGGGATCGATTGTGACATTGGCGTGCATAAGCAGAAACTTGATCCACTCCAGCACACAAGCCCAGTGTTCAATTATCATCACATAACATCGCCTCTTGAAGGGACGGGTAATGAGTCGTCTCGGAGGCGTATCGAAAGTTTGCAAAGAGTAGTGACGAAAGATTGAGGCCTGCCAGCGCAAGCTCCACCGGCTTTCTTGTGCTGGGCTATCGAGGTTGAGAGGATTGCAAGAAATTCGTGAAGGGTCCAAGATTTAGAGAAGAGGTTCCAGGGTTTGGACATCCTCAGCCTGATTGAGATATATTGCGAATGGTTCCATGTCGGTTTCTCCAGCTAGAGCTTCGGGTTGGCGTATTACCTTCCGAAAGGGTAAGATAGCTTGAATGAGAGGTTCGGTAGCCGGACTCCAGCAAGATATCGTACCTGATAGGTTGAGGCCCGGGTCAAACTTGGAAAAGTCCCTGATAAGAGGCTGCAGTTGTGGTCGCTCCAGGGTCCGACATCCGTGGCACATGGTTGAGAATGCGGATGTGGTCACGGTAGAACGTTCGAATGCTGCGTTATCTGGCAGAAATATATTATTACCCCGCTTGAAGTAAAGAGAATTGCAATTTACGAGAGAACCCTAACACACCCCGAGCGTAGGAGTAGGAGTAGAGCTGTTAGGGGCTGAGCTGGAAGGATTGGTTGCAGAAAAACGGATGTCGCCACCGCTTAGATATGACCCTGAGCCCAATTTTGAAGCTCCGAATTGTGCAGCACATGTTGTCACGGTTGTAGGCGGGTTTTCTTTGTTTTATTCTGGCCCATTCTGCCATTCCGGTAGTTAGCGACAAGAAAAACCTGTAACAAAGAGACAATGAGAACCTTGAACGCAAAAGGGCATCCCAAAAACACACTTCGACACTTTAATTCGGATGTTCTGCCTCCGCTCGCAGATTCTCGAAGTGGACCAACGACCAGTGACTCTAGGATCAAACCGTCGTCATTTCAATAGGAAGGAACATCTCACGGGAAGGTTAATCCCAAATTTCAATGTTGCCAAGCATTGTCCTCACGTCAAGGACTTACCCAACCTCCTCTGAACGCAATTCGTGACAAGGCGCTGTGATGACGTATCTCAGCCAAGTACAAGTACTACTCAAAGATATGGAGGAGCTCCCAAATATTTCTATCCTCAACAAGATTAGCAATGTTTACATTTGGAGAATTGCGATCGAATCTAGCAAACTCATTGAGAAATAGGTTTTAGATCGTGAACGGCGCCTTCGTCTGATTTAGTAACCTATTTTAATCCAAGGTTTATCAGTGTGTGGTCGATGCCTATAGGTCGCGGACGATAACCGAAGAAGTATGGACTCTGAATGACCTTCTACACGAGCGAACGGTCAACTTTGCTCTCCTCGGCTGTATGGCTGCCTGAGTGATCTATATCTTTCACCAGCAGCATCGAATATTCAACAATCGACGTTCATGTTAGTAGTCGCTACGCAGTGTAGCTCAGTCTCACCTCAATCTACACGACTTTCTCTGCCTTATGTTATACCTCTATGAATCATAGGTTTCCGTAGTCGAATTAAAGAAGCCTAGCGCGGTCATAGTAAGGGCCAACCGAGACGGGACAGGAACTGGCTTGTCTTGTGGTCATTGCCTCGCCACGGTAGCTCCACGGAGCTTTTTACGCATTAATCGCAGTATACTAGAATATGGTATAGGGTTGGAATAATCTAAGGAAGCAGCTTCCCAGTATTAGGTGGAGAGGTCCATGATGACGACGAGTCAGCCTTCGAGTTCTCCGTCGCGTCCGACCCATCCTGAAGGATCCCCTGCGATCGGCGGGACCGCTCGCCGAAACTGGTCATCTCATACTCTTCGTCTACCGTCACTGGCCCAAAGTCGAAGTGTGTGGACAACATGACGTCTCCGCGGGTGTCAGTGGTTCGAGTCGAGGGTTGACGCTGGCTAACGTTCAGCTTGTTGAGGTTGAGTAGAATTCGGTACCCCTGGGTTATGAGTGTGAGCGAATGAAGACAGTAATTGACCCAGGATCCACACTTACGCAAAATGAGAAGGCGGTGTTCAGCCAGCTGCAGGTAATCGAAGCGCTCAGTGGGAGAAAATTGCTGTAAAACGAACCCAACGTACCCGTAGAGAACCCCTGTGTACGCATCGGGTGCGAATCCATACAACGCAGCCTCACCTATCAGCACAGCTACAGCACAAGTGGATAGCATCAATGCAATGTCCATCGTTTCAGAACGGGGGCACGTACCAAATAAGAGTATAAACGCCCAGGTTCCGTCTCTCATCAAGAGGTGCATAATAGGTATGTCCCCCCAGCCAGCTTTCACGGCCCGAAAGAACTTGAGAAACGTCATGCCAAAGAGAAGTGTCTGAAACGCGATGGGCGCTCCGCTGATGGTGGATAAATGCATGGTTAGTCGAAGGATGAAATCAGAAACAGAGAAAATGGACGAAAAGTAGGGACTCACGCAGCGATAAGAAACGTTACGGGGGCGGCCACAACAACGCACATATCGTCGTACACCAGCTTGGGGATTGCCAAACCCATGCAAACGCTGATAGCGGTAAGCTCGAGGACGTAAACGAAGCCGAGAAAATATTTGATGATCCGCCGAGGATAGAGGGCGAACACTGAATCGCGGGAATTAGTTATGGCAGCCAGTCGGAGGTGGACGGAGTAAACTACCGCGTAAGATGAGAATGTAGTCGACACATGCGACTACAAGCGATGACGCGAGGGCTTGGTACACATTCCAAATGTAACACTCGTGGTGGGTAAACGTGAAAGGCGGGGTCCCAAGAAACATTATCGATCTGAGATGATGAAAGTCATGAGAACCATTGACGTACTCGAAAGAAAAGAGAGGCGACTCACATTTGGAGGATGACTGGAAAGTATCGTATGAAGAAATACATATACTTCGTTAAATTCCAAGGATTACTGCACGAAATGTGGTTGTGTCAGCATCCAAACGTCTCTTCAAGGGCAGTGAGACATACGGCCAAATGAAATGAACCTGAACATGACGACGGAGGGGTATATAAGCCCGGGTTTATCGCGCGGATGGTTGAAGTAAGGCGTACCTCATCGTCGTAGGTGATCATAATATCATAAACGAGGAATGTCAAGGCAGCGACTGCAAATTATGAATGAGCTGCACTGTAACAGAATAATATTCTACGGCAGACGCACCAGTACTGTATCCGACTGCATCAATTCCAGCCAGGTGCTCTTCCAAATCAAAGTCGGGAGAGCCTTCGAGATTGGCATAATAGGCGGTAACGTGTCGTGTCAATAGCAAATGCGATTGAGTGGCTTTTCTACAAAGCGAGAGAATTTAGCGTAGAATTTGAAATGCTGGAGGTCGAAAACACCCTACATCATCGACTTTGTCGGGCTTCCAGTGAAACATTGAACCTGTTGCGCTTCGATCTGCGTTTGCCACTGATTTGGAAACTCTCAGTTGCGAGAGAGCCCTAGAGTGGGTCTACGACGGCGATACGCGCGAAAATGGGCTCTATGTATCCCAGGTATTATCCAGAGAGCCTGTTGACGGGCGGACCGTGAAGGTTGGGGAGCAAAAGGGAAGAAAATCTCTTGCATGCG
Organism: Candolleomyces eurysporus; assembly: GCA_027579435.1. Classification (NCBI taxonomy): domain Eukaryota; kingdom Fungi; phylum Basidiomycota; class Agaricomycetes; order Agaricales; family Psathyrellaceae; genus Candolleomyces; species Candolleomyces eurysporus. The sequence continues at coordinate 47,780 of JANBPK010001207.1, read as the reverse complement.
CCAATTGTCGTGCCCACAGTCGGCCTATCACGGCTAATAACACCTGAGTCCAAAAAAGGTTACATTGTTCACACGGACAATGCTGCCGTCACCTTGGCGGGCACTCTGGTTCGCTCATGTATGATGGTAGTCAGTGATAGCTCATCTTTCGTCACTTCTTGTGTCCATTGTGATCAGAAAGAGGCCTCGAATTGTAGGACTTGTAGATAAAGGTATAAATAACGTGAAGGTCGCTAGAGGTTTTTATGTATACATACGTTAAATTTACGGTACAATTCTACTCTCTCTATACAAAGTCTAGAATCTGATAGGATGACAGTTTTGCCTTTAGCCGTTCAAGAGGAGTCCCCTAAAAAGCAGCAGGAAGATCCCTGTGTGTCCAGGGTTTGCCTTCGGCCGCTGGAAAAAAGACAGGATAGCAAGAAGTACAACTGAGAGTCCAGAGGCACTGTCAGATGCAATAAAGCTATGCCTCCGACAGGCCTAGATGGCAGCAATAAGCGCGCAGAACTGCCCTGCATTTGACGACACCTCAGCCATCTGATCATTAGACGGGACATGACAATCACCGACCACTTTCACAAGCTATGGCGCCCACTTGTCCTCGGTGCTTGGCGAAATTCATAATTGCAAGATAGGTATATCGTGAAATGTAATACCACGTTCAAGGCCATGGAAATGGTGGAGTAGTTGTCGGAGGGTGCACTGAAGCCTTGTGTTCGGAAATCCCCATCCCCCCGTCGTCAACTGATCGATGACCATGAATTATGATGTTCCGATATGGACCATCTCGCCCAGGTCGTGATAAGCGCCAGCTCAATGACGCCGAAAGGCTCATCAGTCGCCCTGAATCAAGGTACGCAAGGGCGCCATCAGATCTCTCTCATTGCATCCAGTTTCGCGGAGTTTGGTCGGATTGTTTCCAGTCATGGATTACACTGGAGTACCTTTTAGCAAGAGCGCATTCCCACATGGATTGAAATACTATTCAGTTCAAAATGAATTGTAGGGACGAACATTCATAGGAGCGACAATAGCCACTCAGGAAGTTACAGCCTATCAACCACCGAACTGTAGAGAGATAGTAACTGTACCGTAGGGCGATCTGCAATGAAATACCTCGTGGTGGATAAGAATGCCTGGAAGACATATCAAATACAAATCGATTGCTACGAAATAATATACTCGAGGAGTGGTCGGAAAATGTAAATTTGCTGTCACCTTATTTTGGTTACCATCGCATCCGCTTCATATATTCAGAGCAGAATGTGGAAGCACGCGTGCTCGAAAACACATCTCCACACGGATCGGCAATTCTATGGTCTTCAACGTTAAAATCATTGATTGGAAACTAATTTCTATCTATGGGCGTTCATAATGACATCAGGAGGAATCGGGTTACTTTCTGAGACGCTGGGAGACCGTGGATGAGCAGTAATGCGAGGAAGCGTGGTGGGAATTTGAATGCGAAACCAGCGTTGGTTTCCAGCTTCCACAACGATGATGTGGTTCGTATAGTGATCGAAAAAGAGACTCCCTCTGACAGCGGCGAGGGAGCATGGGACCGCTCGGGTGGGGGTGGTCGGTTGCGATTCCCTGAAAGCAAACTGTTCGTCAGTCCAGACATAGTCAACTACATGGCAAAGCAGGTTTGAGCAATCGATAGAGACCCCTCTCCGGTACCCAAAAATTTGCATAGATAATATGACCCCAGCCCCAGCCCCAGCCAATAATCCTTTCGCAAGCGACTCGACGCGAACATCGTTGGTAGGTGATTGGGAATTCATCGGAAGGATGATACCGAAAACTTCTGTACGCGCTGGAACCACGAATCGTATTTCATCTCGGAAGAACGACGGCGGAGAATGCACAAGGGAGGGGAAATAGGTACTGGGGAACTGGTGTGACCACACTGGTTTCACCTGGTCGAAAGTTTGATCATCGGGTAGCACCGTTGTTGAGGCAGGCCAATCGGCCAACCAATTGAACATTTGGATTTGGCAAGTAACTCTCGGTGGTACAACCAGAATGCGATTGTCAGGAAGTAGGTACATGGCCTGAGGAACCGTGAGCAGCTCGCATGAATACTGGCAAGAGAATATATGACGTACCGCAGCTTGAAGACCGGGGCCATACCATCGCTTAATGCCCCCGTCCTTGGCTCTGCCGTTCGCTTGATTCCAGTCGACAAGTACAATACAGTGGGCCCTGTACGTTTGTACAGAATAGGCGATCATAGATCCCTGTAGCTGGCAGCGTTGAAGACCCCTCATATACTGTTCACAGAATGAAGAGAGACATTCGACTGCTTCGAGTCCCACAGCGCGCGTCCGCATAACACCATGGCCGGAATCGTCAGCGGCGGTTTCAAACTTGACCTTCACCCGCCAGACGCGCACCGCAAAGCCATTCTCGGTATTAACATGATTTGAATAAACGACCCCAAGGTTGAACTGGGCCAAGTAGTATTCTCCAGGACGAGTGGCGGAAGCGATATCAGAGGTGAAGTCGATGGACAGCTGCACGTCGAAAGTGCAGGTCCTGGCCTGTCGTTCGGGAAAGGGAGTAGGGACGAGAATTTGAGGCTGTAGGTCACCAGACGGAGGATCTTCAAGGTCGAAATATCGTATGGATTGGTCCGAGAAGCCTCCTAACAACCAGCGACCGCCGGGCACCAAACGCAGTGTGTCTCTATTGAGACTGGTGAAAGAAGCGGCTAAGTCTGGAGACATTGTGCGTTCGCTGTGCTGAACTGATTCTGTTATCTTTGACCGACCTCCCCATCGCGTCAAGGCATCTTCGATGTCAATGGCCGAACATTCCCTCAAGGGTTTCGGGAGAAAGAAGGGTTTGGGGAGGACGGTCTCGGTGTACCGAAGGAATATGGAACACCATACGTGGCGACTGCTTGAAATACGCTTGAAATGCTGACAGGTCTTGAGGGGCGTCAGCGCCGATCTCTGTAGCACGAAAATAAACAAGCACCTCTCGCAGTCTCAGGACATCATCCCACTCTGCCTCCCCAGCAATTGCGATGAGCAGCTCCTCGGGCAGAGACAGCAACTGGGACTCGTGTGGGTCTACCATCGTCCTGCGCACCGATGGTGCTTCAAGCCTGGGAGCCTGAGGACCAACTTCAACCGTCCAATGAAGATCCGGGGACTGCGTAGGGCTTGTTGTGGTCGTAGCGGGCAACGAGCCAACGGCCTGAGGCCAGACAGCTCGTGTTTTGTTATTCCGACGTGGTCGGCTACTAAAATACGAGGGTGGGATACAGGGAGGGTAGCAAGATTCGAGCGTCGTCGCAACAGGGAAGAGAGAAAGAGTGAAACCTTGAAACCGGAGAGTGAGACCGTAGCCGCGCATGCGTGCACGTGCGATCCATGCGTTCGCCGCGGGGGGCAGAAGGATCGCGCCTCTGTTGCTCCTCGATCGCCCATCCTTCATTGAACTTGTGTAAACATCTGTTTAAACTACGATCAACAGATTCAAGACGAATTGGGGAGGGCAGCACATGGCAGGAAGCAATTCACACGATGCGGTGATGCCCGAGATCATGGAGCGAAATCGGCCGTTCCTGATCGGTACCCTTACCTTGAATCGTCTACTGCACTAGTCTCCAGACTGACGATGTACTGCACCGAAGCTCGAGCATAGATAGTAGACCTGAATAATTAACCGACTAGTACTGTACTTATTGGAAGTGAGGCCCATTTGTTCATTGACTAAGCATTCACTACACTCGTCCCCGTTCCCAACGTCTCAGGCTGTGTGATGGGTGTCGAAGGCCCAGGACCCGTAACCCTATTTTCCTCTTGCCAACTCCTCCTTGAACTGCGCCCGTAGAAAGACCTTCTGATAACGCAATACGTGACCAAACTCACTACCAGCATCGAGAGTGCCACTGCCCCCAACAGTGCTCCTGCAAACTGGCCTGGGGACAGCCTAACACTGGCACCCGTCTCTGTGGCCACTACCGTCGGAGCCGACTGCGTCACTGTCACTGTCGCCCCGCTCGCCAATGTTATCGTTTGAGTCACCGCATCCGCACCGGTTGGAGGTACTGGGCCTCCGACATTGGGCTCCGCTGGCCTAAACACCGAAACCTTTTCCGGCAACTGCATCTTCTCTTCTGGCCACAGAACGTGGCCCACATCGGATGGGAACACGGCGGCAGACTTCCATCGACTCTCCCATGCAAAATCAGGCTGCTCCCAGCCCTCCTGGAAGAGTTTCTCCCCTATCCAACTGTCGTCTTGCCCACTGACGAATGTTGTGGTACTCGAGTCATTGAAGTGGATCATCCCGGCTACTTTGACGCCCGCGAAATTGTCGACGTTTATGACTCTGATACCCAGCACGAGCTTGCTGCTTTTGGTACTGGTGAGCGAGCCCTCGGCGGCCGATGATAAAGGAAAGTTGAACGCCATGAGCTTGGACCAATCATGCCCCGGGTCTGCTTCGTGTCTGAGGACGCCATCCACGTACAGGGTGAAGTAGTCGTCTGCAGCCATGACTATCGTGACTGTTTCAGGGATCTTTTCAGGAAAGAGAGTGGTGTTTGGATAAATGTATGTTTTCCTGAACGCTCGTTGCTCGCCGCTGGGTGAAGCTCCTTGACAATTGCTGTCTTCGACCGTCCAGATCCATGAAGAGTAGTTCCGCCATATCTGTATAAGTCGCTGGTCGTCCGTTGTTAGGGAGGTTTCTGTCGCGCTCGTTGATGGACCGACCATGCAAGGATTTAGACTGGGAGGTGGCTGGATGTTTGTTTACGAAGCAGGGTTTGGGGTTCATTGAGCTTTAAGTATATTGTTGTCGATCGGCGATGACAAGAATGTCCATGTGTGCTCTAGGATGAAACAATCACTGCAACAAGTCGGCGATTCGAGAATAGACCTTAGACGCTGACGGGTTGAGAGAATACAAGACCCTTCCAGGCGTTGCAACATCAGCCACATGGTCAGGCTCCAAGACACAGCGGTCACTCCGGTTGACGAACCGGTGGGCTATACTGGAACACAGCCGGATAGCCCTGGCCCATTATATGGGTCGGAATATGGTTGAGATAGCATTCCATTAACCGAGAGTCAATGAGACCTGCCTTCGCCCGAGCCTGAAACCCTCAAACATATCCTTCCCTATCATTTGAAGCGCCTACCTTCATCCAAAAAAAATCATTCCAAAGCGCCTGAGATTCGTAGTAAAGTGATGCGACAAATTCGATGGAGCCAAACCGGTGCACCGCGAATGTAAAACCCCTTGTTGATGCCAGTATCCTCGAACTCGGCCATGAAGTCCAAGTGAGGTAGAATGGTTTGACTGAGCTGAGCCGATTGTGAAGAGTGCATATTGCACAAGTGAAGAACAGCAATTTGTTATCCCATCAAGAGCAACAATTGGGTCCACAGCAAATGGCGAGCACGCCATTGACCGCAGCGTCAAATGATCCCCTGATCTTGGCCAGAGAATGGAAGAGCAAGTCCTGATGCCAATGGGCGCTAGGTGGTAGTTGCCGGGGGCCGTCTCATTTGGGACCTTCCTTCAATTAATTCTCGAATCATTGAAAATTTCGATGGAAGGTCAACGAANGCGCCGATACTCGGTGCAGAGGAAGGAAATGGCAAGGAGAGCGACGGACAAGAAGCTACCAGGTGCGATGAGAGCAGCGCGGTCACTGCGGTGCGAAGTCTTGAACCGTGGGCGGTGCAGACCGAAGTCAAGGTCGCGTCTGGTAGCCTCGGACGGATAAAAGCGCCCGACAGAGCTCAGCAGGACGGTGCGCGCACAGGGCACATTGCCGCAGTCGACTAGAAAGGGGGAGTCACAAGCTTCGCCGGCCTCATTTCCCGTCCTTGGCCTGTAGAATCTGGGGTATCAGTGATGTGGCGTTGGCCCGGGAAGGCATCGAGCAAATGTGCAGGTTGTCGGGCTGAGGGCTCTGTCTGCGACTCAAGTGGTGGAACGAGCCGAGAAAGCCAGATAGCCTCGGACAACGTGCTTGATGACTGTGAAGCGACGCCGCAGTGGCCTGCTCGTTTGACCAAATGGATCAACGATGCCCGGCGGCACCGAGTAACTCCTCCGAGGCTAGTCAGGGGCTGCCGTGCTTCCCCGCCTTATAACCACGAGCTCATTATCCTTCTACCACAAGGTATCAGGGTCTCGAAGAGTCGTCATCAGGGTTGGGAGCGAAGGGACCCTGACCAGCGACGACGAAACGACAGCCGACAAAGCCCACCGCCATATAATTAGGCGCCCGCAGAAACACAGCTGTGGTGCAATTGAATCAACCTAACAGGGACACACACCTTACGTGGACTGACAAGGTCCCGTTAACAGCACTGCTCCTCCTGACTCGACCTTACTGGGACCACTTCTTATCTACTAGCGCCCAGTGCCATCTCTTCCTTCCCGTCCCACCACCCTCAGCTCCCAGCCAGCAAACTGCAAAGGCCTTGTTGACCATGGACGCTATCAAGTCTCTCGTGCAGCCACTAATGGGCAGCTCGTCGTCGGTCGTAGATGGTATGAAGCTCGTCGTGCTAGGGGGCACAGTTGAGACCGCTCGCCGAGTATCAAGCAGTGCCTGGTGAGTAGTCGCCTATGCCGGTACTCTCGACCTCGTCTGACCTACCGTTCTTCTCACAGGCAACATTTCGTCAATTGCGAGTCGCTTTGCTCTCCAGAGCGAATGTGTGATACTGACTGACGCCTGAACAGCATTCTTTTTGACAGCACACTTCTGCGAGGAAGAGCACACCTACGACTGGCTCATGCTCTGGCTGTCGCGAAGGCCAGAGTGGCAGCGGTCTAGGGAATTCGAAGCAACCCTTCGTGCCTTCTCACAGTCACCATCATCCACAAATGCCGCCGCCAAAAGCCCAGCTGACCTCGAATGGGAAGAGGCAGAGCGCGAGTGGGAGCGCTACAACGTCTCTCTCAATAGCTCCACACGGCAGACCATGCACAGCTCCGACATCTACACCCCACCCAACGCAGACGAGGACCCCGACCCTGTGCCAGTAGATAAGCCCAGGTCGCGTATCGTCTTCCAGCCGACGTACAACACCACGCACACCCTCTTCTTCCGCGGGCACTATCTCCACATCAAACGTTCCCGCCACCCCGAGTCATACTCGGAGATGCTGTCCATATCCGTCATCGCCCGCTCCAACGCCATTCTCAAGCAGCTAGTCCTCCAAGCGAAGAAGGAGTACGAAGCCGAATGCGTGCACCGCATCCAGATTTACCTTGCTGATGCCCATGGCAGCTGGAGGTGGACGGATTCTCGAGCCAAGCGGCCTCTTGGGAGTATCGTCCTAAACCCTGGGGTGAAGGAGACGCTGGTCGAAGACACCAAGGATTTCCTTCGTTCAGAGAAGTGGTACATGGACCGTGGAATCCCTTTCCGACGAGGGTACCTCCTCTACGGTGTTCCTGGGTCCGGGAAGAGCAGTCTCATCCATGCCTTGGCGGGGTACCTCGGCTTGGACATATACGTCGTGTCTTTGAGCTCGAGTTGGATGAGCGATAGCACACTGACCAGTTTGATGGGAAGGGTGCCCTCGCGATGTGTTGTGTTGCTGGAGGATTTGGATGCGGCGTTTACGAGGAGCACGAACAGAGACGACGATGATGAGTTGGAGGAGCTCCTCAACTCCATGGGGGAAGGCAAAAAGGGTAGCTCGAACAGCAACTCGAACAATGGCGGCTCTAGCAGCAATAACCATAGCTCCAGCAGCTCCAGGAGGCACCGTCACTCCAGCAAGAACGACAGCCTCTCGTCTACGAACACGCTCTCGTTATCCGGGCTGCTGAACGCCCTTGATGGAATCTCCGCGTCTGAGGGTCAGTTTCACTCACAATCTTCTTCCTTCTATGAACCACCTTCTAACCATTATTCCTGCAGGTCGTCTCCTCTTCGCCACCACTAATCACCTCGACAAGCTTGATCCTGCACTCCGTCGACCCGGTCGCATGGACGTTTGGATCGAGTTCAAAAACGCAAGCAAAGTCCAAGCTGAAGGCCTCTTCCGCAACTTCTTCGTCCCAGACGACGAGTCTGACGAAGACTCCCCTCTGAGCGACTCCCTCTACTCCGGGTCTGAGGACCCAGAAGTCCAAGCTCGCAGAGAAAAGGAACTCGAAGAAGCCATGAAAGGCATCGACATCAAAGTCAGCACGACCTCCTTGAGCGGAAGTTCGGTGTCTTCGAGTGCACTGCCCACACCGACGAGCCCGAGTCCGGCGAGTGAGGTTCAGGGATCCACTTCGTCGAGCTCGCTGTGGAGTTTGGCGTCGAGTGCGACGAGTTTGTTGAGTGGGGCGTCGCCGCTGTCGGCGCTGTCGAGTGAGGCCGGGAGTCCGCTTACGATGCCTTCGCCATTGCCGATGACTGCCAGCTCGTTTGCCATGCCGAGCGTCATGTTGGAGTCGTCCGCACCTCAGGCGCCTCTTCGGCGATGGACGCAATGGCTGCCTCTGCTAGTACAGCGACTGGCAGGAGGAGGTTGGAGAGGAAGACGTTGGTTGCACTTGCGAAGCAGTTTGGAGAGATCGTTCCGGAGGAGGAGTTTAGCGTGGCTTGCTTGCAAGGATGTAAGTGTCTCTTCCTCTTTTCTTTCGTTACCATCTTTCCTCCCTCTCTCTACCTTCTTTCGCGCCTCGCTTTGTCGTGCGTTGAGAGGAAGGTCGAAACGATTTTATATGCCCCTTCGCATCAGATCAGATCGATTTATCTTATCTAATCTTATCTCAACCTATGATCTCATCGCTGACTCTCTTCTACCAGACCTCCTCAAGCACAAAANCCAACCCACACCTCGCAATCGATAACCTCCCCGAGTTCATCGCCTCAGAGCGCAAACTCCGCGAGACACTTGCGGCCCAAAAANGCCTCAGCCCAGGCTCAATCTCAACAAGCCCGTGAGAGGCGCATCGCAGAGCTCAAGGCGAAGAAACTCGAGCGTGAGGAGAAGGAGCGCAGGGAGGAGAGGGACCGTGAGGTCGAGCGTATCAAGGAGCAGCTGAAAGAGAAGGAGAGGGAGGAGGAGTTGAAAGGTCTGAAAGAAAAGTTGAAGGAGATGGATAACGAGAAGGCAGGGGAGAAGGAGAAAGAGAAAGAGAAAGAGGGGGAAGACGCAGCTGAGGCCAAGAAAGAGGAGGAAAAGGAGGAAAAGGAGGAAAAGACGGACGGTGCGCCTCAGCAGAAGAGCGATGAGGAGGAGGAAGATAAGGAGAATTGGTGTGACGCTCTTTCGTGATTTAGCCATTTATACATGGACGCCTCAATGCTTTCTTTCTCTATGACTGGTTCAGTTTCTGTGCTTTCGTTTCCAGCTATTCAGTGCTCTCGTGCTCTCGACATACTAACAGCTTCCTGGGTCTCTTGGCTGTCCCGTTCTTCATACCCTCATTCTACCTGTGTATTATACCTCCCAGCTCGCCTCATGTTCACCTACCCACTGTATATTTCCCCTCATTGCCTGTCCATCGTCTTCCTTTGCTATTCCTCATTCGGATCGATGTATCGCACATATCACAATGCCATTGGGTCAACTTAAGTACCTTGGAAAGAGATACTACTCTCGACCAGCAGCGCAGCTCGGCATCGCCCATCGTGCGAACTATCCATCACTGATCTACCCTCCAGATCTGCTCGTCTTGGACTCGTTGTTCAAAGCGCCCAAGGTTTGTCTGCCATACCAGCGGTGTGTACTATTGTGCCATACGCCCAGTCTGCAAGGCACTGATATGTTCTCAGAAAAGGCTTCCATGACTGGATCGACCGAACCTTGCACGCCCACGTTGGTATCTCTTCCCGAAGAGCTACTCGTGAAGATAGCTGGGGAGTCGGAGTGGGACGATGTTCTGAGGCTGCGAAAAGTGCGCCGTGGCTTTTTTTGGTCCTGAGTATTGCTACTGACACAACTGCAGACCTGCAATGTCCTGAGAAGGATCTCTCATTGCCGTTCAGTCTGGGAGTCGATTTTCCTCAGATATATTGGCATCGTTATCCCTAGGCCACTTTTCTTGCCTAAACCGCTACTCAAGTGCTCATCTAAAGACATTGAGTACGCCATCGTACGTTGGATGAGCTCGATCGCACTTCAGACTCGCGTCGAGCCCGAAAAGAGGGCATTATCCTTCCCAGTCGATCAAAATCAACATGGTAGATCTTTTCACGCACAGCTTCTTCCAGGGGGCCGATGGTTGTTGGCTTGGAGAGATGGAGAAGGATGCGTCTGTTATTTTGATTTGGAAGAGGCTATTCCCGTTGCAAAACTTCTCGTCCCCGATCCGTCTCTCCCTTCAGCAGATTCGCGTGACTGCGACTTCTTGGAGGTAGCGTTCGACTTCATTTCGGATGAGGCCAATGCCCCCAGTAATGGTTCCCACTATCTCGGGCAGTTTAATATGGCCTTACTACACATGCCACGTGAGGAGGGCGATAGGTGCATCAGTGTTTGGCGGGTTAAGGTGAAATACACCGAAGGCGAAGCTACTTACCAGGAAGTTGGACTGGAGGCAGAATGTATTTCATCGTTCTATCCAGGCGTCGGTGGTTTCAAGTATCTCACTCTTCACGGCTCTAATTTGGCGTACTATGGCATTCGATTCATCAAGATCTTCGACTGGGTTCAGGCGAATGGGAAGGATGAAGGTGAAGATGAAGATGAAGATGAAGATGAAGATGAAGATGAAGATGAAGATGAAGAGATCCAATTTTGGTACATTGGCATTCCATTCTCCCCCTCTTACGTGAGTGATTTACCCAGCTCCAGCCTAATATTCAAAGCAGACCAACTTCCCAACAGACTGTACGACTTCTACCGGGTGGAAGGCTGTTCATCTTAACCTGTTCAGGCTACGATTTCCTCTCTCAGGTGCTCAACTGGCATTCCGACTGCCCAGTGTCGACGCCCCTTCCTTTTAAAGCCAAACCTGTGTGGCAGAAAGAGTTCAAGTATGCTTGTATGATGACCTTTGACACTTCCCAAACATGCTTTATTGGGAATCAAATCCGCCTCGTCATCCCAACGGAAAGGGAGATCTTTGGCCTTACACTTCCCCTCGAGTCAAAGTCCACGACAGAAGACATCCGACTGGAGTCATTGGCGACCGGTTGTTGGAATTTTACAGAAAGGTCCCAACACATCAGCTCTCATCGAGCAGTGAGTGTCGACCCAAAGAATCGGACCCTTATCACGACGCACTACCGATGGCACGATGACGTTGGGTCCAACTCCGAATCCTTACTTTTCAGAACGGATGCCATGAGGTACCACGAAGAGCTTGAAAAAGGGGAGAAACTTCTCGTCGATCCCTACTCGAATGAAGGTATGATTATCGATACCAAAAATCTGACATATTTCAAGCCAATTCGCACGAAAATACCCCTTTTTTCTGAGCCTTTCTAGCACTTTTACTTTATGTATATATACTGAAAGGTGTAGTGATTTGCGTGTATATGTCTGTGTAGATAAAAAATGACACCAGCGTGGGTTTGGAATGCCTTTCATTAGAGCCTTAGGGCGCGTTCGGATACCACTAGCGCAAAAGTAGCTGGCTAGAATTCTGCCGTGGGGAAGATAACATGTGACCAGTGTGACAGGTCCGATTAGATGATGATTAGATCAAATACCTAATACACAACTTTTTGCCCTGCATTGCCGGGGTCGGTTGGCGGAGTGGGAGTGGAAGACATGGAATTCTGGGTCTGAGGTTGGGCCTGTGACATTTCCCACAAAAAATGGTGCTGAACGAGCTTAGAATGAAGGAAATCGGACAAGAACTGGAGGCAGGAAGTGAAAAGAGATTGCAATCGACGCGCGACGCGGCTGGCGCGATTTTGTCACAGTCACACAAGTCACACATGCACGTGCCGCGCGGGAACAGAATCGATTGGGATTCTAGCCAGCTACTTTTGCGCTAGCAGTATCCGAACGCGCCCTTACGCTGTCTCAACGGTGTTCACCGACGAATCATTCACCTGGGGCGCTTGTGGCCCGGCACTATTTCGCCAACCAATCACATTTTGTTCGGTGTTCATCACCAACGAATCTTGTCCTCGAACGGCGACCATCCTTCCAGCAGCTCATATGCACCATTCACTGAACACCATAGCAAATTAAATTCGGGATACAGCGCACGATGGGTACATTCTGGCCCTATGCCACTCATTGGGTCTCTTGTCCTCTATCATCGGTACGCTTTGCTGTCACCAATGATCGATGTTCAGCGGCTGGCAGGCATTGACTTGTAGCCCTAGAGAACGCTGTCTTCGGAACAATCTGTTGTGGATTCCAAACCCACGCTCGTTGCATTACCTGAGGAAATCCTCGCAATAGTAGCAGGGGAGACAGACTGGGACGACGTCCTCAGACTGCGAGAGGTGGGTATTTTCGTGACTGAGCAGAATTTGGTGCTGACGTACCTTTAGACATGTCGGGCTTTCGAATACGTCTCACATAGCCGTACTGTGTGGCGCTCCATCTTTCTTCGGTACACCGAGACCGAGCTCCCCAAACCCTTCTTCCTCCCGAAACCCTTGAAGGAATGTTCGGCCAGGGACATCGAGGATGCCCTGACGCGATGGGGAGGTCGATCGAAGATAATGGATCCCATTTCTCAAATAGAACGTGCAATGTCTCCCGAGGTAGCCGCATCCAAAGTGATGCTCAATAGAGATACCTTGCGTTTGATGCCAGGTGGTCGTTGGCTGTTAGCAGGGTTCCGGGATGGTTCTATTTGATACTTCGACCTTGAAGATCCCACTCCGGGGGACCTCTCACCCCGGCTTCTCATCCCATCTCCATTCAACGCGCGACAGGTTTCGACCAATAAGATGGAGATGCAGCTGTCCGTCGACTTTACCTCCGATATCGCCTCTGCTTCTCCTCCTAGGGAATACCACTTGACTCAATTCAACCTTGGAGTCGTTTACTCGAATCGTATTGATACAGAGGACGACTCTCCTGTACGAGTCTGGAGGGTGAAAGTCAAACTTGAAAGCTACGTCGATTCTGGCTCTGGTGTTGTCCGGTCGCGTGCTGTGGGGCTTGAAGCAGATCAATGTCTCTCGTCATTTTATGAAGAGTCACTGCCGAGCCTGTACTGCTGCGAGCTGCAAGGCGCCATGATAGCCTACTCTATACGGACTTACCAACACCAGTGCATCGTGCTCGTCGACTGGACTCAGGCGAATGGCAGGGAAAAGGACGGCGTTAAGCGCTGGTATGGCCCCACTCTTGTTGCTGCGGTGCGACATATTCTTATCAGTATCCGCTGCCGTCGCTCATATTTTTTCAGGCCATATACTTCCTTCCCAACGATCGCATCTTGGTTGTTCCGCCCAAAATCAACTGCGAAATTCGACTCTTCAATTGGTTATCCGATTGGCCGGCATCGGCAACGGTTCTTCCTTTGGAACAAACTTTCGACCAGGTGCAACCGGTGTGGTCACACAAATTTCCAGGTACCTATGTCTGGTCCCTTATGCAATCTCCACCATTATTCTTCCGGGATGAAATCCGACTCGTGGTTCCGACATATACAGAAGTTTATGGTGTTACGCTTCCCATCAGCTCTCAATCACTCTCCAAGGACAGGAATCCCCGGTCGTTGGCGAAAGGATCATGGGGCACTACATTGTCGATGCAAGGCTTTGGGTACAAGAGGGGAGTTTCAGTAGATCGTTCAGGCGTTATCTTCCAAGCAGTTGACTACGTCTGGTGCGATGAGGAACTTGCTTTGGCGGACTCGCAACCAACAACGCAAGCCCCTTATCTTCCTACCGCTGGTGTCAAGGGGAGGCTTTTCTTCGATCAGTACTCAAGTCGTGCTGTCATCGGGGGAAACAGGTGCAGCCGCTGGTTTCAGATTGAGGTTTCCACTACTCATTCCAACCTTGCCGCATCTTCTCTCTAATTGTATTTGTAGATCCAATGCTATCACGCAATGGCGTCGTCCCTTTTGTCTCTGCAGAGTCCCTGAGCTTTGGGCTGTAGTTCCGCCATACCTTCTTTGGCCACGATCGATAATAAGATAGATAGATGGTAAAGGCGCAAGGTTCAAATGAGGGTCGCGGATAATCTCAGCGAAGGCAATCCACGGCTCCCTCCCCACTATGCTAGACCCCCTGTTTATTTACACCTCATCGATGTCGTCCAATGGCAATATTATTTCATCAAAATTTATCCCTTGTGTGCGCTGCGCCCTGACCAGCGCTTTCTCTCGTCGGCTTTTGAAGGGCACACCTCATCCAGCGCCGCTGGCATGCCTTTCAGGTACCTGCTGCATGTCATCATTTGAAATATCCCGTACCACATAAATAGCTGGACTTCATGACTGGCGGAGGCTCGGGCAGCCTTTTACTAGAATAAGTTCTGGAGCGGCCAGCAGGTGGCCCATGCCTTCAGACCTGCCGAACATTGGAAAAGATCTCACTTAGTCGTGTCGTATGGTTCTCTATCTTCCTCAGGTACGCAAAGATCGTGCTCCCCAAGCCGTTCTTTCTATCAAAGCCGCTGCGGGACTGCTCTGCCGGGAGTCTCGAAGATGCCGTTCTACGTTGGACCAGCCAATCGAACATCACAAATCCAATTCAGCAAACGGAGCTCTCAATGGAACCCCAGAGTCCCTTCTAAAATCATCTACTCCTCGAGACTTTGCGGTTGGCTCCTTGAGGCCGTTGGCTGGTGGGAGAACACAAACTTGATGGTTCGATACGTTAAATCGATCTCAAAGAATCCACTAATGGGCCCCTTGTTCCTAAACTTCTCATTCCCTCTCCTTACACAGAAAAGACGTCCAGGAGGGCCTGACTGAGATGGAGATATGTCTTGACCACACTTCTGACAGGGCACGCGCCTGTCTTCCTGAAGCCTTCCACCTCTCTCAGTTCAATATTGGAGTGGTTTACAGCGCCGTTCCCGACAAAGATTCACCCGTGCGAGTCTGAGAAGTAAAGCTCGACACAGTTTCTCATGATAACAGACATAGCCTCTTTCCAAGTAGCGGACGTTGCGGCGAAGCTGGCTTCGAGGGTTATCTTGAGCTGCCTTTCACCATAGGCACCTGTGGGCCGCCGCCACCGGCACGGCGCCGTTTCGGCAACCATCACACCTGGTGTACATCACCAACAAATCTTGTCCTCGAACGACAACCGTCCTTCCAGCAGCTCATATACGTCATCCACTAAACGCCATAGCAAAATAAATCTAGGATAAAGCGCACGATGGGTACATTCTGTCACTATGCCACTCATTGGGTGCCATATCTTCTATCATGGGTACGCTTCGCTTTCACTGTTCAGATGGCCAGCAGGCATTGACTCGTCGCCCCAGGAAACGCCGTCTTCGGAGCAATATATTGTGGACTGTAAACCCGTGCTTCTTACATTACCTGAAGAAATCCTTGCAATAATAGCAGCGGAGACAGAGTGGGACGACGTCCTCAGACTGCGAGAGGCGGGTATTTTCATGACTGAACAGAATTCGGTGCTGAGATACCTTTAGACCTGTCGGGCTTTCGAATACGTCTCACATAACCGTAATGTATGGCGTTCCATATTTCTTCGGTACACCGAGACCGTACTCCCGAAACCCTTCTTCCTCCCCAAACCATTGAATGAGTGTTCAGCCAGCGACATCGAGGACGCTTTGACGCGATGGGCAGGTCGGTCGAAGATAATGGAGTCGATTCAGCACAGCGAACGCGCAACGTCTCCAAACGTAGCCGCCGCTTCCATGTCTCTCAATGGAGACACATTTCGCTTGGTGCCTGGCGGTCGTTGGTTGTTAGCAGGCTTCTTTGATGGTTCCATACGATATTTCGACCTTGAAGATCCCCCTTCCGGTGACCTACGCCCCCAGCTTCTCGTCCCCGCTCCCTTCTCTGAACGACAGGCCTGGACTAACCGTTTGGAGATGCAGCTGTCCATCGACTTCACTTCCGATATCGCTTCCACCACTCCTTCCGGAGAATACCACTTGTCCCAGTTCAACCTTGGGGTCGTATATTCAAATCGTGTTGATGCCGAGGATGACTCTCCGGTGCGCGTTTGGCGAGTGAAGATCAGGTTCGAAACCGTCACCGATCATGGTGTTGTGCGGACGCGTGCTGTGGGACTCGAAGCGGTCGAATGTCTATCTTCATTCTATGAACAGTGTCTGAGGGGTCTGTACCGCTGCCAGCTGCAGGGCTCCATGATCGCCTACGCTATACGAACCTATAGCGACCACTGTATTGTGCTTGTCGACTGGAATCAAGCGAATGGCAGGGCCACGCATGGCGGCATTAAGCGATGGTATGGTCCCACTCTTCAAGCTGTGGTACGTCACTCTCTTGCCAGTATCCACGAGCACTGCTCACAGCTCCTCAGGCCATGTATCTACTTCCTGGAGATCGCATTGTGGTTGTACCACCGAGAGTTGATTGCCAAATCCAAATGTTCAATTGGTTAGCCGATTGGCCGGCGTCGACAACGGTACTACCCGAAGATCAAACTTTCAACCAGGTGGAACCGGCGTGGTCACACAGGTTTCCAGATACTTATCTCTTCTCCCTTATGCATTCTCCACCATTATTCATCAGAGATGGAGTCCGCCTTGTGGTCCCGACATATACGGAAGTTTTTGGTATCATCCTTCCGATCAACTCCCAATCACCGTCCAATGATATTCACATCGAGTCGCTGTCGAAAGGATCATGGGGTACCACCTTGTCGATGCAAGGTTTTGGGTATCACAGAGGGGTTTCTATCAATCGCTCAGACCTCGTTTACTACGCAGTTGACTATGTCTGGTCCGACGACGAGCCTGTTTCCGCAAAATCCAAACCGACAACGCAACCCATCCCTTATTCCGGCATCTCTGGTGTCAAAGGGAAGCTTTTTTTTCGATCACTATTCAAATCGTATCATTATTGCTCAACTTGGGTACAAACGCTGGTATATTAACCAAGTTCCCACTATGGCCCCACCATAGGTTCTTTAGCCACTGTCGTTCCGCTTCTCCTGCGCGATGCAGATAATAGATGTCTGGACCTGGGTGGTGTCACGGTCAAGGTTTTCGGGGATGGAAAAGAGGCTTAAAAACGAGGGACAATGGTAGGGGGCAAGAATGTAAGCGTGTTGATTCAACTGGGGAAAGGTACAAAGAGCTAGCTACTAGATATATGTAGGGAGCTCCAATCCGGAGCTTGACTTGCGCACGGACTCGCCACGGAGCAACGGACTTCACCATCACAGGTGGGCAAAAATGCTGGCATACAGTCCTCGTTCGGTGTCAGGACTGTGGTTTCGACCGAACTTGCATTCGAAAGTTGAGCGAAGGAAAGATGATTTGGTGGTCCGCTGTGTTAATTGAATGTGATGAGTTGGGACGCCGTCCTTGTCACTGGAAATTTGGCAAAGGAGCGGCCAGTGGCGCATCAGCAAACCGGCAAAAAACCTTCGCTCTTTCGGGAACTTTCGCGCTTTTTTGGCCTATTCCCCTTCCAAATTTGGCTGAGCTTTTTGCTAAAAATAGAGTCAGCTTTTTGGCTCCTAGCTTTTCAGCTTTTTCCCGCTTAAAGCCGTGTAGGGGCGTGTAAAAAAGGCCAAAAGTAAAGTTTACGTTTACTGAAGTTTACTGAAGCATTGAATATTGAGAACACGGAATATGAGCATGTGTGGCGATAGCATCTAGTAGAAAGCCAACAAATTAGGGGCTCGATCAACCCAACTCACACAGAATGAGAAGAGATGTTACGGGCTTGCTCAGGTCTTTGTTGCAACGAAGACGGAGCCTCCCTAATGCGAATGAAGAGGGGTTCTGGGTGCGCTGGATGGGTCGGGTAGTGGTGAACACGGCCCAATGGATCAAAGGGGGGTTTTCGAATGGATGGTAACAAAGGTGCCAAAAGCGAAATGATACGTTGGCCGAATCGGAGTTGTTCTCCTTGAAGATAAGAGGGGAGATCCTCCCTTCACTCGGCGTGAGGGCTAGAGGGTTCGTCGGGGTCGGTATCGCCACGTCGGGGGCGTTTGGAGGAGTCTGGGTCGGATGTGGCCCGTTGGCGTTTGGCCAGCTGATAACCAGCAGGGGTTTGATCGTGAGGCAGATGAGTAACAGACGAAGTAACGGAATTGATGAGGGTAGGTGGATCCTCGGTTGAGGCAAGAGTCCACAATCGCTGGAGGAGCTCTGGAGAGCGTTCCGCGTACTTCTGATCGAGGAGAGCAAGCGCTGCTGCCAACTCCGGAGAACTCAGCGGACGTTGGATAGCTGCCTGTGTAGCGTTAATAATATCTGAGGCAAAATTACGCACTATGAAGGATCCGAGGCGGATCCGGACTTCTTTGGAGATCACGAAGTAAAGTCGGACGTAAGTGATCAAGTAAACGGAGTCGAGTTCGGTTTTGGTATAGATGGCAAGGGTCATGCACTTGAGAAAGGACTAGTGCCGAATAGATGGAAAGGTTTATACGAGTAAACAAGAGAGTAGATTCTTGAGAACAAGCTGAGGAGTTACCGCTCAGCTTGTGCTGCCTATATACTATACATGTTACTGTGCCGCAGTCCGTGCTGAGGCATACATTGGTAATTGCACAGTCCTGCTATGTAATAGTCCGTGGTCCGTAGTCAAAGCGTAGTCCTAAGTTACTAAGTACGCAGTTAGGTATTACAAAGTACCTAACTGCGGTCATCGTTCGCAGTCCTAGTGTTACTAAGAGAAAAAAAAAGATACTACTGGGGTTATTACATAACAAGAGAAGGCCTTCAATAAATATCTGCAGACTATAAATCCTGGAGACTGGTGAAGTAGCTAAGGCCGTAATCGTTGCACGCTGATATGATGCCGAAGATAGTGAGTGGGGCACTGCAGATTCAATTAGAACGGTGATCACCCTGGTGTAGAGTTGTGTATCCACTGATGACGAGAGCTTTGCCAGAGTTTGGCGTGCATGAAGAAGACGGAGTAGCCATTCTGTGATGGTTCCCGTTGAATAGAGATCGCTGGAAGAGAAAGGCCGACCTTGCTGATCAAGTAACTGTTGAAAGTACGTGTACTATTCGCGGATGGGGTGTGCCTACCTCTTTTACATTATGCACTGACAGTGCACTTCAATCAATGCACGAACCCCTCCCAAAACAACCCTGGCTTATATTATGGACGCATTCACCCCTTCGAGTTCGTCCTCCAATTCTCGACCACTTTGCCAAGATTCGGCTCGCGGCTGAAACAGCCGCCGAGGACCGAACCGTACCGAAAGGGCTCAGAAGAGCCAGAGCTTTGGGGTGAGCTCTCAGGAGCCCTCTT
Organism: Candolleomyces eurysporus; assembly: GCA_027579435.1. Taxonomy (NCBI): domain Eukaryota; kingdom Fungi; phylum Basidiomycota; class Agaricomycetes; order Agaricales; family Psathyrellaceae; genus Candolleomyces; species Candolleomyces eurysporus. The sequence goes on along the minus strand of JANBPK010001207.1, from coordinate 28,472 downwards.
TTATCACGTTCAAGTCCGTTGTCATCGAACTCGCGCTCAAATCCCTGTGAGGTGGCGCACCAAATGGTCAAGGCAAGCCTCGTTGTTTCCGTCCTGCGAGCTCTGAAAAACACACGGACTTACGAAGGCGCCCTTCGACATTGTTGGCCGCATCTCCAGCTATCTTGGCAGATCTCGAGTTCCGGTAATTTTGGACAGAAGGATCCGGTCGGGCTTCTCGAGAGGCTCGGATCATCGAACTCGGTGAATGAGCTGGCTCTCTTGGACGATCGCTGGAGGCTTCGAGGCTGAGTTCCTTTGGCGAAGAAAAACATAAACGACTTGAAATGGGGGCAGCCTACAGGTGCATTCGCATCCCATGACGTACAGGTTTTCGTCAGTAATGAAGTTCTCCATAGCACATTTCTTTGATGCAGAACGGCGAGGTCTTGATGGCGAGCAGCCGCTGGAATCCTGTTTTGTTCAAATGCGTGCCAGAAACATGGATGGATAGTACTCCATTCACGCGAGTGTCACCAGCTCGCGAAAACGCACCAGGGTTTGCCCGTCGCGATTCTCTACAAGCTCTATCCCTTGCTGATTGCTGCCAAGTATTTCGGGAATTAAGGCAGAAAGACTGCGTATTTTATGACCTCCCTACGTGGCTGAAAGCTACATGTACAGCAGGAATCGGCTTCGTGCTTAATTGCAATGCACGCATTATAGAACGATTTCGAAAACGCCAGCCAATGTCAAACACCAGCAGTGCAGGGCTAAGGAAAGTCTAATTGGCAGTGATGAACTCAATCGACTTTTATCAAAAAGGATTCTCAGGGGCTGTCTCCTTCCTTCCGCGTCCTTACCCACTCGTGCAATATCTATAGGGCAGCATGAGTTCTTCGCGTCAAATTTAAGCTCAGTTGAAAGTCCTAATGTGGCAAGACGCCAACCTCGAGGCTTAGCAAAAAGATAGGCGTGCAGAGCTTGAGCTACTGGAGACTGCGGTTTGTCAGATCAATACCCGAAGAGAGGAGATACAGGCCAGAAGGATTGAGCTGAAGTTGGAGCTGGAGGGAAAGATGATGGAACAAGAGGAAGGGGGAGAGACTCAAGGGCTTTCTGGTGCCGAGAACTCGGATTCAGGCGAAAAGATCCAGCCCATTCCGCGACGACAGGGACGAACTCACGCAACCAATGCAAACTCAGTTGTCAATCGAGTGCAGATGCTAGGAAAGGGCGCATGGAATAAATGCAGGAGCAAAGGGATAGAATATTTTCGCAGTCTCGACCTTCGAGGAAGGCCTCATAACCCCTACAATGATGATGGGGCGTCCAAGCGTCTCAAAGCCCGCTGCGATGCTTGCAGTGCAGAAAGAAGAAACCTTGAATGCATACAAGTACAAATGCCGCGCCAGCTGTAGTTGTCTCTTCCAGTCGTCGAGCCAAACAATCCTACGGAACGAACAAGCGCCGGCGCTCTCCTGCTCACGATGCTCAGCGTTGGACGAACACACGCACCTGGGTTCGTAAAGAGTCGATCAGCTCCAAGGCCATGGTTCTGACCGAAGAAATCTGACAGGATGACGCTATCACAACGATCCTCCAGCAACTTGAGCAACATCAAAGAATTCTCGAGCAAATGATGAAAACGCGGAAACTTTGACAAGCTTTGGAAGTAGCGCTCAGTAGGAAGGGCCGACGGCAACAGTGGTGTAGATGGCGAGCTGAAAGTTAAATTCGGGGGCGAAAGGACGGTGGGGCCTCAGAGTGTATAACTAGATTCATTTCCCGGTGTCACTAGAGCATTCGCAGTCAACTATTTGCTAATACTTCTGTGACTAGAACTGAATCTTTGAGGAGCCCCGTTCAGGCTTTGCAATGCCCCAGCTACCTACTTCTTTTAGCAGAGACCGTGGACTATTGAAAGGAATGAGTGATGGTAAGCGGGCTTCCAAAGGAGATATCTAGCGCACAGGACTTACCCAGAACGAAAGATGGCATCGGCAATCCTACATACCCTTTCCCTTGGCATCTCTGAGCTGTAGAGTATCATTCCGAAGACAAAACGTCGAAAGAGTATTCCGGCTAGGAGAAAGGCAACAGTTATCGAGTCCGACTGGAGGAACTTTGACTCGAAGATAGTGACCAAAACCACATGTACAACTTCAACTACGATGTGCTTGGGCGTAAAGGGAGGGAAAGTCGTTGCGATTGAACGATTGAGTTGTACAGGTGTCATAATACATGAGTGCACTTTATATATCCAAACTTCCCCATAGGTACACTATGCAAGCCTTGACCGGTTTCGTTGCAGAATGTACGGCATTGTACTTCATAGACTTCGAAATCAAGCAGATTATAAACCAAAGTGTACATAAGGAACCCAAGCGAGATACGAATACGGAGAGTTGCCCAGCTGTTTGCGAAGAGTTTGCACCGCGTGGTGAAGAGCGTACGCTGTCTGAGATCCATCCAACGAGCCATTTCCGCGACTAAACACATCTGTGTAGAAGTGTTTCGCGACCGTCGGAGCGTATAGATCGGGGATGGCCCACATCGTCGCAACGACGCTCGAATACCCCGCCGCCAACATCCCAGCCGCGAGATGAACAGCCTCCTCCGAGAGTGTCGCATCTCCTGTGCTCGTTTGACAAGCGGACAGGAACGCGAACTCTGATGGCGACTGGCTACCCGGATTGTCTTTGATGATGGTCGATAGCTTGAGGAGATCGTCGTGAAGATGGAATCCACTATGGAGGGGATTTGAGGTGTCCTGGAATGCATGGCACGCGAGGTGGATCCAGTTGCACCTCTCCATGCTTACCATGGTAGCTTCAGTCGTGGCATTCTCTCCCCCAAGAACGAGCGTCTGTACTCCGTACTCTTGCGCTTGTGCTTGGATCATGGCAATTTCCGAAGCCGTACCGGGAAGAGAGGGTAAGCCTGGTGTGTCTGTCTGGGAGATCAAGGCTATTCCTGTTGACCCCAGTTGATCACGTTTGGAACGCTTCCAGGACTCCACCAGGGAAGAAATGGTAGGCGTGTAGGAAGAAGCGGCGTAATCGCTTAAGCAAACACTGTTTTTGATGTCAGAAGCGTATATTCCGGCTGCGTGAAGGGGTAGGAAGGAAAGAGGTCCGGTTGGACACCACCAGATTCTTCCTGGATTGTCTGACGGCTGTATGGTAGAAAGCACCAAGTATCAGCATGTAAAACGCGATAGAAACAAAGGAAGACTGACACTGAATCCAAGATTGTCCAGGATAGGTTCAACGACGCAAGTCCACAATTGCGCGAGGATTTTCTTGAAGGTGTTCTTTGAACCGCGAACCCGAGGTAAGGGTTTCATCGCCCGATCCACCAGATCAGCAGTGTCAGTGTCGGTGACTTCCGTGTCCGTGGCGATCGAGCGGGCTCGTATTCCAATAGAGGACAATCCGTCTTGGATTTCCCGACGCATTTCCTCGGCCATCGCGAGAGAGAAGTCGGTAAGGGGAATATGGACAGGGTCATCGCAACCCGACAGCAGTGCTATAGCATCGCATCTAGTTTTGTGGACATTGATGATGACGACCGGCCCATCCTCTGGTAGGTGGCTTGTGAGGTCGGTGAGCGACGCGGGTTGGAGGAAGTTCTCGAATCCAGGGATATTGTGGACGGTTTGGAGCAGTTCCTCCCACTCGTTCGCCAACTTCAAATGCTGCAAAGTTTCATCTTGCGAAGTAACCTTCCGTTGAAGTGAAGCTTGTAGTCCCTGCTTCACAGCGCTTTTCCGCGAGCCTGCCTTGTCCAGGGCCTGCGAAACACTGAAGATTCGCTCGGCCAATTCTTCGTCGGATGAACGAAGGTCAACGACAGACCCACGGAGGTCCATGAGCTGGTTCCAAACCAAACACCGTCCTTCTTCTAACCATTCTACGGCTTTGTCGATTCTCTCGAGCTCGAACGCTGCTGCGGCTGCCTCCAGGGCGAGGTTTGATATATTGGCAAGGGACTCGTGGCGACGTTCAATGGTCTGTTCCAGACCACCCACAACTGACAGAAGTCCGATAGCGGTATCGTATGCTGAGATGAGTGATGGATGATTGATTAAAGAAGCGATGTGGATCCACTCTCGAGCGTTTTCGATGCGCTTGTTGGGCGGGCCGAATCGCGATTTCGCTGCTTGTTCGAAGTACGACATCGCTTCCAACAGATGGTCGGTGTTGTTGGTATATGTGTGACTTGCTACTAAGGAATGACCCAAGTTCAAGAGTCGATTGGGAAGCAACGCGGAGGCTGGGGGTGTCTGTTCAATGACTTCCCGGTGCATGGATAGGCAGTTTTCGATGTCCACAATCTCTCTAGAGATGTGAAATCGCTCTCCACAAAACATGGCCAAGTTGTGCAGATAGCCAGCTCTATCCGCCATGGAAGGAAGACGGCAGTCGATGCCTTTGCGTACACAAGCGATGGCTCTATCTAGGTCGGACAGCTTTCTGGTATACTTGAAGAGCGTGTGAAGGGTCTCTGCCAGGCTGCCTAGGCGATATGACATTGAAGTGCTCCCATCCTCGGTCATCTCAGCAGCTCTCTCCTGAACCGAGATGGCCCGCTCAAGATGGGCAAGGTCATTGGTTGCGGAAAAGTAGCTTGTAAGTTCTACTCCGAAATTGCTGAGATGAACTGGCAGGGAGGGGTCCCCATTGACAGTTGAGTCAACCGCTCGGTTCCCACATGCTACTGCTTCCTCGATATCCGAAAGATGTTTCGTGTGGTCAAAGCGGAGTAGAAGTAAGATCCCAAGGATGTTGTGGGCCTTGGCGAGGTCTCCACTACCTTCCCCAGCCAACAGAATGGCACGTTGTGTAACGGTAATCCCCTCCTCCAAGTCTACAAGCTCCCCTCCTAGCGTATAGTGATCGATGAGAAAAACGCCCAGGTTGCATAACACGGACGGGAGACCTGAATCGTTTTCATCAAGAAGGCCAATTGCTTCTCTCATAAGAGATACGCCCTCTTCCATGTCTTCAGATCGCCCCATGTACTTGTGCTGACAGTACAGCAATCCTGCGAGTCGTTCGAGCGATCGAGGGAGCTCCTGTTGGTTGCTAGTTCGGACTTGGCGCAGTGTTTCTCGACATATTTGGAGAGCCTCTTTGAGGTCATGAACTTGGAGAAAGCTTTCGAAACGTTTTTCCAAAGCGATACAAAGATTCATCGGTGCTATCACGTCTGAAGGCTCGGACACCATCGCCTTTCTGAGAGCTGCAATACCAGTGTCCAGATACGAAGGCCTCTTCGTGGCTTCAAAATACGTCATATATGCCACCCCTAAGCCGGCGGTGACTTGTGCAAGGCAGGCCTGACCTTCGGGTGCGAAATGAACTGCCCTTCGCTGCACCGCTAACGAATTTTTGGCGTCTGTAATATCGCGAGTCCGTTCAAATCGACTGCGATAGAACTGGGAGAGAGTGTCGAGGTTGCCAGGCAGACCTTCATCGTCAATAGGTGTCAGATCGACCAGATTAGTCTGGGCTTTGATTGCAACGTCGATATCTTCTATCTTTCCTGTGCGCTCGAATACAGCCCCAAAGGCCAGTGCCAGCATAGTGTTTCTATCTAAACTTTGAGTATCAGATCTCAAGCGGCAAAAGTTAGTCGGAGAAGGCCTCTCACACTTTTGTGCGGCCTGCACATCCATTGGGGTGGTAGCCACGTCAACGGCAAGTTTCATCGTAGGAAAATTACTTTCAGAGTCGTGTTCACTCGTACGGAAGATCCCTGGGAGATGGAGAACCGTCAGAAATCGCTTCAGATGTGTCCAATCTCGAGACCCACGTTCATTTACGGCGGTAGTAGCATCTCTGTATGCATTGATGTCCTGGAGAAGGATGCTGAAGCAACCGATATCGCCGAGTTCCTTAACCTGTACGATAAACGTGAGCCCTAATGTAGATAGGGTGCTTTGAGGGTATGTTAGCGCATCCAATCTGAACAGCATTTGAATCGGCATACACAGGAATCGATTCATCGCACTGCCATTTCAAAGCGGTGGTCCTGTCCCGATGGAGTGTAAGCGTCGTAACGCTTTCATCTTCTTCACTTTCCGGAAGAACGACGAGGTGAATCATCCCCAAAACAGCAAGCTCCTCATGATATTCGGTGCACTCCACTTCAAAATCTGGAGTGCATGATCAGATATACTGGCTCACGAGGACGTGGATAGACCCACTGTTCAAAGCAAAAGTGCCACAGCTAGAAACAACTTCGTTAAGACTGGGTAGAAGAGTGTCAAGGGAGATATTCACTCACTGCTCTTCTACGGCAGCGTACGTGAATCGGTTGATAACTTCCTCTCGAGGTAGACTAGCAGCGCAGGCTTTAGCGAGAGCGTTCACTGAATCAGTGATCTGGAAATTATACCTCCCGAAGATATCGATGCAATCGAGAGTACTGTTCGACATGCTGAGGAGACAATGCACAAGTGAATGGAAAGGTAGAAAGACTAGGACAAGGACAGAAATGCCGCTCGAGGACTCTGAATCGCCGAGAAACCCGACGGCCAAATTCGGACGCTGAACGTTTCAGAGTCACTTTCATGTAACGTGCTGCCAGAACACATCGTTCATTTGAATCGATCCGAAGTGGCAGACATTCGAGACTCTCGAAGACGCGGCGAGTCACTATTATGGCAATGTTGTGTCTCTTTCACCTACCCTCCGCCCACGGGTTTTTGAAGGGAGGCGAACGGCCAGTTTTTATGAAGGTCCTCACCGGACAAAATTATTCGCCAAATTTGGATTACAAGAGGCGTAGAATTTCGATTTCGATCATCAATCAGTCCAAATTCAGAAGGTTGGCATTTGGATTGATGTCGCTCAACTTCGATTTGCTTCTCTACAATTTGGAATTGGTGAATTTAGGAGTCTGAAGCAAGTGAACCAGCTATCGATAAGTGAGCCACCTCTCTTTGCTAACCCCAAGCTGACGAACCGCCAGAGAAACAGAAATATAATTCAAGCTCCGCCTTTATGCAGCTCGGACAAGGTGAGCGGTGACATTGAGTGACATTGAGAGAGAGGCTGTTCACTCGCTAGCGAGTGAAGTCAAAAGGATGGCAAAAGGTAGATGGAAGCCGTAACACTTTCATTCACCGGTGTATGTAAGGACAGAGCTTAAAAAGAATGTAAGATAGTCATTTAGAGAGTAGCGACAGTCAACTAGAATGCAAGTATAGGTAAGAAATATATATGAAGGTCCTCACCGGACAAAATTATTCGTCAAATTTGGATTACAAGAGGCGTAGAATTTCGATTTCGATCATCAATCAGTCCAAATTCAGAAGGTTGGCATTTGGATTGATGTCGCTCAACTTCGATTTGCTTCTGTACAATTTGGAATTGGTGAACCTAGTGGTCTGGAGCAAGTGAACCAGCTATCGACAAGTGAGCCACCCCTCTTTGCTAACCCCAAGCTGACGAACCGCCAGAGAAACAGAAATATAATTCAAGCTCCGCCTTTATGCAGCTCGGGCAAGGTAAGCGGTGACATTGAGAGAGAGGCTGCTCACTCACTAGCGAGTGAAGTCAAAAGGATGGCAAAAGGTAGATGGAAGCCACAACACTTTCATTCACTGGTGCATGTAAGGGCAGAGCTTAAAAAGAATGTAAGATAGTGATGTAGAGAGTAGCAACAGTCAACTAGAATGCAAGTATACATAGGAAATATAATGTCGAAGTCTACAGAGTGAACTCCTGGCCCAGTAGTCAAGCAAGCTTTGAGTAAAGCCAGAATCCAGACTGGTTGTGCACCTTCTGGATAGTGCTGATCCCCATATTGAGCAACGACTCAGCAATATAGTGACGTTGAGATAGACAAGCCGGAGCAGGCCATGGTACGGTTTTACGCTGACTCCTATTCTCTATTTGGCCGAAGTCTCATTGTACGGCTAGTAGGTTTCTTTCTTGATGTCCTTGTACATTCTCTGATATCCACTGCCGTCCTTTTGAAAGTCTATTTGTATTATACACAAGTCCCTACTCACCAATATAGCATGCGATGATACGGCATACCCTCTCTACTGGCAAGTGACGTGCCGAGGATTTTCGGCATGAGGATTCTTTCCAATAAATACTTTTTTGATATACAGGGGGTGGACCAGTGATGAACTGGTTGGCTTCTTTCTTCTCGAAGCATTCGCATCTGAAATCCAACCTCACTGACACCAAATTCAACTTCTGTCTACGGACAGCCAAAAATGATGGACGCCAAATCAGTTGATCGGGAGGATCAAATTCAGGTTCGCGCACTCTTGAAGTTCGACTTATCGCTCAAAATCGCAACGAAATCCAAATTTCGGGATCGAGGTGGCCCAAAATCAAATAAAATCATTTTGTCCAGTGGGGGCCGCCAAAAATATAATGTCGAAGTCTACAGAGTGAACTCCTGGCCCAGTGGTCGAGCAAGCTTTGAGTGAAGCCAGAATCCAGACTGGCTGTGCATCTTCTGGATAATGCAGATCCCCATATTGAGCAACGACTCGAAAATATAGTGACGTTGAGATAGACAAGCTGGAGCAGGCCATGGTACGGTTTTACGCTGACTCCTTTAATTCTCTATTTGGCCGAAGTCTCATTGTTCCTCGTTGTTACGGCTAATAGGCTTCTTTCTTGATGTCCTTGTACATTCTCTGGTATCCACCACCGTCTTTTTGAACGTCTATTTGTATTATACACGAGTCCCTGCTCACCAATATAGCATGCGATGATACGGCATACCCTCTCTACTGGCAGGTGATGTGCCGAAGATTTTCGGCATGAGGATTCTTTCCAATAAATACTTTTTTNAATGTACAGGGGGTGGGCCAGTGATGAACTGGTTGGCTTCTTTCTTCTCGAAGCATTCGTATCTGAAATCCAACCTCACTGACACCAAATTCAACTTCTGTCTACGGACGGCCAAAAATGATGGACGCCAAATCAGTTGATCGGGGGGATCAAATTCAGGTTCGCGCACTCCTGAAGTTCGACTTATCGCTCAAAATCGCAACGAAATCCAAATTTCGGGATCGAGGTGGCCCAAAATAAGATTAAATAATTTTGTCCAGTGGGGGCCGCCAAAGGTTTTAGGTGCCAAGGGATGGGTCTGACATGCTCTTCGCCATCTGAGGACGAAAAAGCTATGGTAAGGCAAATATTTATGCCCATGAATCCCAGGTTTTTCTATCTCGAAATGGTACATTGTACAGGGACGAATAAAGAATTTAAAAATAACGGACACCATGTTTAGAGCCCCAGACTCCCTCCTTTTCCTTCTTCTATGCGAGGTCAGGCTTTTGTTGGCTCGTCTAGCTCTTGACAATGTTTTTCCATAACGCCATATTGATGCAATGCTCGTTTTCCTTGTAGCGGGCCGCCATGTTACTCATTATCGCTCAACAAGTTAACAACCGCCCAGCGCCGTGAGCTGGCCCTAGCGACCCAGAGATTTAGGGAAAAGGAGGACCAGAAAAGATACTACGAAGACGAAAATCCCAATGGAGCGACGCATTCACCTTTGCTAACGGTCGCATGTCCCCCNATCTTGCTATTTGGACGCACTGGCTACGTTACCCTCGATATCAACAATGTCTTTTGGCTCACTCGCGACAAACTTTCGGTGTTTCAAGGGCCGGCATACGCTAGCTGTCTTGCCAGGGTCGAGTGCTGAGCATGAAAAGGGGCTTAATCAATCTGAGGACGGGTATCCAATCCATGGCCGTTTATGTGGAGGATAGTCTATCTAGGACCCGTAAAGTACTACCCGTAGTGAACGAAGTTGTATTGAAAGTCAAGCCGAATGAGGAGAGCTCCCAGTGACGGAATCATCATGTAGTCTAATCATCTCAACTAGTGAGAGCTTTATAGCAATTCCGAACCAAGGGCCTGCAGCTTCTCGTGGAGTTCGAGGGATAGGTAGATCAACTGCGCTGGTCGTAAATGAGCCTAACAGGAACTACGAGCCTTTCAAAACCAGCCCCTTGGTGAATGTGCTGGAAACAGGGAGGCCGCAAACGGTAAAACGAGTTGTACCTGAGCCTCACGGTAGGGCACAGGTAGACACTCGATGATGTTCGTAATATTGCCCTTCCGATATTGCTGAGAGAAGTTCAAACCAGCCCCGAATACTGGCGACATAGAGTAGTCTTGGATTTTCAGAGTTTCCAAAGCGCGGAGTCGAGAGAATAAGATAGTTTCTCGGCTCGCAGAAAGTGCCGTGTGCTCAAGCTTACAAATCCCTCTGAACCAAACAGATGCAACGTATGACCAAATTCCAGTCATGATAACGATTGCGGTAATCCACAGCTTTCATACCGTTTCTACCTCTCCCTTGACGACGTTTACGACGTTTCGCTTCCTAGCATCGACGGCCGACCCACACCCAGAGTAACACACTCAGCCATCTTGAATAAGACTCGGAGGGGCAACCGCGACAACGATGGCAACCGCCAACCCATTCGCGCGCAGTACAGCATTCGAGGAGAGTCTCCTCGCAGCCAGGGAGCAGACTGTAAGTAGGTCATTTCAGCCTATAAGGTGCTGGTGCTGCGCCTGTACAGTCCAGAAACCTTTCAGGATAGTCTCTGACCCTTGTTGGGCAACCGCTGCTTGGCTGGGAACCGGCACAGGGCTGTTGGAGAGGACGATACTAACCGTCGTTTGTTTGTAGATTGAAGAGATGTACAGCGTCCCTGAAAGTTTCCTGGAAATCGAAGTTCGAAATCCCCAGACACACGGTATCCACCCTTTTTGACCTTCCCCCGGTTCGTTTCTAAACGGCGGCTTACAGGTTTCGGGCGAAAGATGTACACCGACTATGAGATCGTTTGCAAGGTGCGCCTATCATACATTCTGCGTTATGAGCTAACTAACAAGCGTTGGACTCGGTGTAATAGACCAACATTCCTGCCTTCAAGCTACGTCATTCAGTAGTCAGACGGCGCTATTCCGATTTCGAAGCCTTCCGTGATATCCTAGAACATGAATCCACCCGCGTCAACATCCCCCCGCTACCCGGAAAGGTTTTCACGAACCGCTTCTCCGATGAAGTTATTGAGACAAGAAGAGAGGGCCTGGAGAGGTTCCTGAGTATTGTCGCTGGTCATCCCTTGCTCCAAGTAAGCACCAACCCACCTATGCTTTCCTTTTTCCTTGGTTTCGTGCTCCTTCCCCTGGTCCTTCATGGACTGTGCCACACCAACGAGCGTCATAGGGCCAGAGCCCTATTCCTTCCCCTCGCAGATGCGAACGAATCCACGGGCGGACCATCAACATTCGCACAGGCGCATTTCAGCCGATGTTACGAGGGATGTCCCCTATCTCCATTCCAAGATCCTCCTTCAATTGTTTTTCTCCATTTCATTCTTATTTTCTCATTTTGCTTATTGCTTACCGGAATCTTTTACTCTAGACCGGTAGCAAGGTCCTCTGCGCATTTTTACAAGATCCTGCATGGGACAAGAGTCAGTGGGTTTGAGTCTAGTGGTGCAGGGGCGTTTGGAGCGTTCAATGGGATGTGGATGTTGCTTGCGTAAATGATCCCGCGTGCCATCTACTCGCCTTCGTCTGTGTTTCCTCTTCCTCTTTTTCCTCTTCCTACTCTCTCTTTCTCTCCCGTCTCTCACTTCATGTCGCTTTTGATCAATGAAACCTTTGATACGTTTGCGTTGCCCTAGTCTCTTCCTTCTCATCGTGACTCAGATTCATGACTTATTTCATTACCCCTCCACAGTCCAGCTTCTTGTTTGGTGATGTCGGAATGTTCTCACATTGTATGTACTTCTACTCCATTTCGAATTGCAATTCAGGCAGATTCCAATTTCCACCGGTTTCGATGTTTATGCTTGAGTATCGCCACGGCTCTGAAATGCCTACAAGTCGACCATCCGATTCTAAGCCCATCGACTCTGTCTGGGTGTGAAGTACAACAGCACTATGATGCAGTTAAGTTACTCGATGGCTTGATGTCATTACCAAGGTGCCGACCATGTTGTAATTGATAGGAATGCATCGTTTCTCGGAAAGAGAGAAATATCGCTCCCTAGTACACCCAAATTCCATACAACTTGCGGCACGAAGTGGGGTCCAAGCTGGGAATAGGATGTCCAACGCTAGGCTAGCAAGTATTGGATCTCGTTCTCTGTATCCCTCGTCTCTCAACAAGCTCTTCATCAAGAAGACGCATAACGGGATGGACTGTTTCCGATGGTAGTAAGCGCAATTTGGCTTTTCCGAACACAAGGGCAAGAACGCCAAACCGGGAACTTCGAATTCGCCAGCTCCGTGCACGACAGGACCCTATGTACAAACAGTCCGGGAGATAAGCACGTTTTGCCTAACAACCAAACTTCATATAACATTGGAATCTGATCCACGGCGACGTTTCGAAGGTAATCCGCTCTCGACGGGCCTTGGTAGAAACTTGGCTCGCACCGGTACAGGTCCTTCTGACGACACCTGACCCTTTTTAATTTCTGTTGCGATAATCTACCCCAATATATCTATCGGTATCAGACGTCCAGAGGTCGAAGCCTTCGCTGAGAATCCTGGTGGAAATCTTGGCCATCCCATGGATGAAAACCCTCCAAGTTGATCTGAACTCGACAGTGGGAAGACAATGCCGATGATGAGATACAACGGCAACGTTTTGTTAAGATCTTACGTTTGAGAGCATAGGAACGGCGATCATGATATTCTGTTTTCTTGATGGAATGCTGACTGGTGGCTACATCGGAATCCGCTACTTGGCAATGTTTCAAAAGCAAGCCCCGCGCTCAATGGGGCTTGGGAGCGCTGTTTATTCAATACCGATATCTCTTCAGAATCAGGTTTTAATTGCGATATTCGAATTTTTTGGGGGGNAAGCGTTGGGTTCTAAGAGTCCGAGAAGTCAACCCGGAAAGCATTTTTGAGAAACTCCGATTCTGGCACTTGTCACTTCTCCGAGACGAAAGCCGTACGTTGGGTCCCAAGTCGTTTCCCGTCAACGGACAACGGATCGTTGCTTCACGTTATCATCAATTTTTTCGGTAGACTGGTTTCCGGTGTATGGTATCGTTAGGTCACAGTAACGAGCATCAATCAAAAGCTAGTTGGAGGTCGGTCAAAGGCCGTCTGCGACTATACCTTACAAATACTTGAAGCATGATGCCTGCAGAAATTCTCTGCAGTACGACAAATGGACTCTCGACTTTATGGAGAGTAAATTAACTTGGAAACCGGACGCTAGCTACTGTATCAAGTGCATAACATATCATGTCAAAGTAACGGCACATACGTTTGGAAGTCTTCAAGGGAGTACGGGCTAGGCCGCCCGCCCCAGAGATGAAACATCTAACAATATCAAGCTCGGAGATATCGTCCCCTGATACTACATTGTCGCACAAAGTTAGAGCGCTCACAACGGTCATTTACTGGGATTACGAAGGGCCTTCTCTAGATCCCGGATCTGTCGCTGCCTCCTTGAAAGTTCCGAAGGGAGGTAAGTAGGCGCCTAGGGTATAAAAGTAGCCCTCATTGCAATGTGACTCCCCAGCGTTGATCGTTCACAACCCACAACTCGTATTCCCATATCCTACGCCGGTACGTCCCTATCAGCTCACTCCTGCTCTCCACCAATTAATGATTCCTCGGATTGTCGATCACCATTGTGACTGCAGGTCGTAGTAGCGCCTTTCGTCAAACAAAATGCTCCCCACCCGATCTCGTTCTGTTGTCTTCAAGTTCTTGCTGGCGGGCCTGCTTGCTTTGCTCGTCGCATCCTACTCAGTCGATGCTGCCCCTACAGGGAAAGCTCCTGCCAAAGCTGCGCCTCCCCCTAAAGCTGCCCCTAAAGCTGCCCCTCCATCCAAGGCTCCGGCTCCAGCAGGCAAGCCCCCGGCAGGGAAAAAAGTGAGCCAGCTCCTTGAAATCATTGTGCTTAGCTTTCTAAACCGTTCCTTGGTTTCAGTGCCTCCTCAAAACGTCCAAGAATCCTTTGCGCAAGCGCGCGGGCGTCAGTCACCCCGACGGGAAGTCTCCGGTCGTCCTTTTCCACGGAACCTCCAGCCAAGCCTTCGCCGATTCTCTCAAGAACCCTGATCTTACGAAGACTCACATTACTGGAGATTTGCACTCTAATAGTCACGGTGAGCAGATACTTCTCTTTCCTCATCGAGTGTCCTGACAGCGTTTGTAGGCGTCTGTGGAGGCTTCTACCTTACCGACAGTCTGATTGCCGCGGCTCAATTCGTTTGCCACCGCGAAGGTGCCGCTACTGTGCCCACCACTGCATACGTTCTGAGTGAGTAGAATCTCTATACCACATACCATGACCTGGCGCATATCTAACGCATTTTCAAAGGCTACCAATGGACGCCGCCAACTAAGTGAGTAATCTCGCATGTCTGAAGTTGAAATGTATTTACTAATGCGCACGCCCTCGACCAATAGCCTCAAGCTCTACAGCTACCCTGATACCGCAAAATATACCGAGATCAAGGATGATCAATGCAAGACACATGGAATGATCACAGCGTATGTATCTTCTTCCCGCTTCTGTCTAGTCCTACAATATTGAAACATCTTCATTATCAGTCCGATGCATGTCCCTTTCACGGGTGAGCTCAGTGCAAAATTCGGTCGTTCCGATCGTTCTTATTGACACTCTTTTTTCAGATAAACATCTCACCACAGATTTCCGTCAATACGCGATTGTCCAGCAAAGCTTGTTGACTGGAAACCTCAAGTACCTCAAGACATACACCATTCCCTGCGCAAATGTCTACAAGGGTGCAGATCTTCCGTCCGAGCAATACGTCATGGGACAGGCTAGCAGCGCGGACTTCGCAACTTATGCGCAGCAGTTGCAGACAGGCTGTTCAAGTTAGGCACTTTTATATAGAATAGACGGAAAGTAATTTGGTGGATCCATATTGTACTGGAATACGAGTCATAATTAAAATCATTTGAACAACACGGAGTGTCTGCCAGTATCTGCCCAGAAGTCCGACGCCAGCTTTGTTGATGGAAGTGCAAACTGCCGCACGAATACCTCCGAGTCCGAGCGAGTCCGCCAACGTCTACAGTTTACAGCTGTTTCTGATCTATGGATGAAAAGAGGTTTCGTTGGGTTGAAGGCTGTAGTCAACCAGAGAGCATGCGATCCCCCCTATTCCTCCACGACACAGCCCGCGCATATACTCTATTTATAATTCTTCTCATAAGAGACGACTACTTCAATCGCCCCTCTCTCCTTATTCTACTACTATATTCTGAGATGAAATTCATCTTCAGCTTACCTCCTCTATCAACCTGAAATCAATGGACCCACCAACCATCCACACCCTTTTTCAATCAACGACAATGTCTCCAAGGCGCGGTGCACGATTACTTGCCTAGACAACCGTTTATCATGGCTTCTGACTCGGACAAGAAGGACGAGGGAAGGAAGAGGAATCTTGTGTGTTTCGACTAGTTGTCAGTTGTAAATTGTGTTGCTTTCTCTTTTATCTTCTTCTTTCCTTCTTTTCCTTCTTTATGAATTGGCCAACTGTGATGCTCGAAATGGAAGACTTTTTTTNGAAAAAATTGAGCTAAAACGAAGTAAAAAGAAAACTCACTGGCTAGCTCGGAATCACCTCCAGCCAAAGGTTGAAATGCAATATCCCGAGAGCCCGAGAGAGAAGCAATCTGCCTCTGTCTTCCGAGTCCTCGGAGCCAAGCAGAGGGCTGTTGATCAACCATAATGGCGAGCGGTAGCCGTCGCAGAGTCGAGAAGCTTCGTGAGGTGAAGGCGGGTTGAAACCTCTGCCGGGCCAGAGAGGCTGACCGCCCACCCTCAACAGAGCCCGAAAAAGCTTTGTACCACCCAGAGCATTGTCCAACTGGACGCCAGGAGGATGTAAGTAGCCACGGAACTGAAGTGCTAATTATACAATGGGCCATTAGGTAGCGTACAGTCGTCTTGTATACTACCCGACACTAATCGAACGAAGAGCAGAAGGAACGATATCATGACTATAAGACAAGCATCACAAAACTGAATAAAGAAATTGAGAGAGGTAGCAGCGCCAAAAAAGAGGGACAACCGTGGATGTCAGGGAAGGGATAGGATAAGATAGGTGCCAACACCAGGTCCTAATCAAGGATGTATTCAAGCGTTCTAGGATCACCAACGCACAGAGCAGAGTGAGAATAAAACACAAATGGAATGAATGGCAACGCACCTGAGATACTACTTCGTCGACAGTCACGCAAACGTTACAAACGCACGTCACGGCAAAAACAAGTGATGGTTCTGCTTGACCTCCCGAGGGTTTAGGTGTCCAGGAGGTCTCGAAAAGCTTGTCCTGTTCTCCCCAAGGCCCTGCCACAGGCTTTACCTCGAGGATGTGTTGTCGTTTATCATGATCTACGTGTTCAGACCAAATCTGCCCCTCAGGGACGGGATCTAGAGCCAAAGAGAGTCCTAAAAGGCTGCCTTCTCCTACGATCTCCGAGAATTCCCGGAAGAGGTCTGCGGGTGGGGGAGCGATGATATCTTCGGCTGCCTTGATGCGTGTCCACTCAAAGGGAACCCCAGTGGCGGCCCAGGAACTGGGAACGATGTCACTGGGGGTGGGGTCGGGGAGCGTCTCCGGCTGGCTGATGAGTCCGGTGGCGACCATTCGTTCACCCGGTTCCAGGATGACATGCCTATGGACAAGGCATAGATTGTATTTCCCCCTGAATTCCGGGCGTGCCAGCAACGGGGCGATCTTCTTGAAGATTTGCTCGCGCTCGGTGAACGCATTATCGGCTTCCTTGACTATGAGGAGGTTGTTGTACCAGTTGTGGTTGTACATATTCGAGGTAGGGGTTTAGAGTATGGCTGAGAGAGAGAGAGCTTATTACTGAAAACGATGGAAGAAGAGGTGCTGAGCCTCACTTGGTCTTTTAGAACCCCTTATATACGCATCCATGGGCCCGGTCAAATCTTTCCACCCGTCAATCCATTCAAGTTGCACAATTCTTATTCTCTTTCATATTTCCCCATGAGAAAGCGTTGGTCCATAGTATGTGTGTACATGCCAGCGTGTGTGCGACTGCATACTTTAGAGTGGTCGTGGTCCGAATACTGAGAATTCTATTGCTTATGGAGGTTTAGAATACATGTTCTGATGTGCTCACTTGCAAGCTCAATTTATGTAGACGTCTCAGCGAATGTATTTCTAACTGGGGCAGCTCACGGCGTCACTTGGCAGAATCCACTGAAGTTTACAGCATCGCATTTACCCGCTTACTGTTTGCCTTTGGTGGGGGCACAATAAATGGCTGAAACTTTCTGTAGGCTAAGGGTAACCCGATCTTCAACTCAAATTCTTGGAGTCGTCGGGGAAACTGGTAGAGCCGTTGTATTGTACCAACTGCTTGAGCCTCAAGACATCCGATTTGGAAAGCTCAGCGAGGCGGCCAACATTTCACCCTCCTTCGACGTTTCGTTTTCAGTTTACGTTTTTGCTATGAAAATTCTATGAATGGAAATACATTGCAACTTCGATTCCAAGAGAGCCCCTCGGAGGTGTCTCCAGGGTTTGAGTTTCACAAGTTTTTTCTGGAGTATCTCACCACTGGCAAGGGCTCCGGTCGGGGAGCTTGTAAGCCCAGCTAATGAGAGGTATGCGTTGCAATGATTTGGTCTCTCCGGCCTTGAGAAAAGTAACCTACTATTGCAGTATCATACTCTTCGATACATCTAGAGCGAAAAGAGTGAATTGGGGTCCACAGGACAACTCAGATGTGTGTGTAACCCTATGAGCGACTTCACGACCGCCTCCATTACTAGTATACCATCAGTATTCGGGAGCTTGCACGTTCATAAAGGGGCGTGCAGTGATTACTCAGACATACTGCATAGGAGAGGACGGGACAGCCGAGGCCAACTAAGGACTGCTACTGTACCATTTAGTCGTCGACATTCAACAACGTGCATTCACGTCTCTGCCCATTCGCTAGCAGAGCGACGGACGCGATCACTGCAGGCCGGGAAACAAGGCGTTATAAATTGTGCACAAGTCCAAGGGGTCCTGAGCGCTGCTCAGCTGGCGCTTCAGCAAACACGACAGCTGGGCTTGCTTCGAGATGCCGGTCTAGATTAGATGCAGAGTGCGGCAGCAGCGAGCACCGAAATGCGTTCGGTGAGAAAGAGTGAGTACACAGACGGTTGAATTAGAACACATCGATATGGCAGTAGAGGAACCTAAGGGGGTTTGAAGGGTCTGCAAGTCAGTCGGTGACTCTGAAGCCTGGGAGAACGTTGGCTGCTTACCATAGACCAGGATTGTCAGCCCTGGAACAAATGATTCTGGTTCCATCCTCGATACCGGTGACGTCACGACGGGGAGGGTTCACGTAGTTTGCTGGTTCCCTTTCACCTTGGATAATATCGAACGCGCGTCCGTGAAGGCGCCTTCACGGACACGAAATGAGACCACTATGAATAGAGCTTCAGTCGGTGCGTCGGAGGGTAAGAGACATGTACGTTGGTCCATGAAGGACAGCGGTTCGAAAACTGGATTATGGTGGATATATCGAGTATACAAGAAAACAAACGAGGAAAAACAAGCGAATGGGAGAATGAAAGAAACAAGGTACCAGCCCATTGGATTATGCAACGGTGTATATTCTCTACCCATACGTGACCGACCCGTACTCCCCCGTACCTCCCAGTCCTTTTGTACTGAACGTGCCCAACTCGGCCGACGGGGGTACGTCCGCCCAAGGCGACTCCTCCAATGGTGGAAGCGAAGGTCCCCCAACCGGCGTACTGGGTGCTGCATGCAAAGGCGGTTGGTGGTATTTAGGTGTAGGCTGCGACTCTTCTTCTGAAGGAGACAGGAGATTGCTATCCGCTGGGTCCTTTTGGGACGACGCGGCCAAACCACTGGCACTCTTGCTGCTCGCCTGCGTTGATGAAGCAGGTGGGGAACCCGAGAAGGTCGCTGAGCCTTCGGGGAACGGTGAAGGCGGAAGTGGAGGAAGAGATTCCCTCAAATCCAGTGATTCTGGACGCGATTTGACACCGACTTCCGAAGACGAGCGTGAATGTGTCCTCGAGGGCGGCGACCCAGAAAGGGAGTCTGGGACAGAAGCCTCACCAGAGGCAGAAGCTTCAGCGTTGACGAAGGAGAACTCGGAACTTGACTTTCTGAGACGCTTGTTCTGTCCGTCCAAGAGCCGCAGTGCACTCTGCAGAGCTTCCTTCTCGAGTTTGATTTCTTTTAGCTCTTCTTCCGTCTCGGACCGTTTCATTCGTTCTTGAGCAACCATCTTATTGGCCTGCGAGAAGATCCAAGGTTTGAACCGCATTCATCTGCCATGAAATGTAGAAACGCCCTTACCTCTTCGAACAGCGCCTGTGATAGGGACTCCAATTCCTCCTCCAAAGCCGCCTTCTCCTCAGAAATAGCCTTCTTCGCGGCCCGCTCTTTCTCCAGCTCAGCAGCCATATCTTCCAGCTCCTTCGCATGCGTCGACGAAAGCGAAGGCAGAGACGGCGACGTCAGATGCGCTGCTGCATTGCTTGGCGTTCCAGGACGGCTGGAGGCCGCTGAGGCACTGCTAAACCGGAACTTGAAAAAGCGAGTCTCCGTGGGGGTCCCAGCCGACGCAGGTGGTGAGTTAGACGCGTCTCCTGGATAAACGTAGTCGACGGACTGCGATCGCTCCAAGTTTGTTCTGGGATCGTGGGGGATTTGGTGCCCTGATCCTCGACGCCAACCAAGATCTCGAGCGGCTGCATTGTTCCGCTTTAGAGCCTCTTCGAGCATTTCATTGTTGGCGGAGACAAGAGCGAGGTTTGATTTCGTGACGTTGAGCTGGACTTCGAGTTCTGCTTGGGCTTTGTAGGCTTCGCTGAGGAGAGTGGACTGCGATGCGTAGCAGTCAGTCTCTAGCAGTTAATAGGTAGACGCCGCTGAGCTCACCAGCTCTGAGACCCTGTTTATCACCATATCCAATGCCGACCTCAGATCGTCCTCCTGCCCATCCGACTGTACCCTCCGTGCATCGTGTAGCTCTTCCTCGATCTGGAGAAAGAAAGGGTTCGATTGCGACTTCTGTTGGGTCGCGTTGAGGCTGCTGTGCTTGTCTGATTTGGAGGTCTGGCCACTAAGGCCAGGCGAGCCATATGTCGACGCAAAGTGGTACATAGACGGTGCCAACGAGCCAAACGATGGAGGATAGAAAGGAATGTGGTGATGGTCGAGGAACAAGGGACAAGGGACAAGCTTAAGCCTGTTCAGGCACAGGAAGCACCGTGGGACTTCATGTGCTCAAGATTAGATAAGATCTCCTTGTATCTGTCCCGAGGGCAGGGACGAGGAGCTTGCTGGAAATAGGAATCATCAAGTTGGTGCTATGTAATAATACTTGTATGCGAGGTGAATTCGAAGTTGTGGACGACCATACTACCATCCTCCGTTAGGTTTCCGGATACTACGCCCTTGGTTTCCTCTCATCTTGCCACCGACGCTGAAACGAGCGGAATTCCCCACTGCCACAAGAGAGACGCTTCGACTCTCTTCATCAAAACTACCTCGATCGTTTAACTAAATTATACTGAGAGATTCTTGTCCAAGAGCTCGATGAGCGTATCCACGCTGGTATCCGGGTGCGCCTCCCCTGCGATATTTGCATCGTCGTCACTGCAGGCTTCAACATCGTCTTCGTCCGAAAAGCTATCCTCATGCAGTCGAACAAATCGTCCCTTCCTAGACTCTAAAATGCGCCCAATCTCTTCAAGATATGGGCTATCTTCTAGATCATCGTTAGTCGTAACCTTCATAAACGCAAGAACCGGTAGTTTCGTCTTCACGGCTGTTAAAAGCGACTGGAAATGCGAGTCTTCGAATTCGTTATGGTCGAGCCGAATACTCTTCAAGTTAGGATAAACTTCGTCGTTGAGAGCACTGACAAGTTCTTCACAGCCTTCAGTCCGGAACGAGCAGCTAGGCAGGTGCAGCATCTCGAGATTCGGTGCCGATTGGCGGACAAGATCTGCGATGGCTTTCCAGCCACCCACAAGCCCATCGACTCCGTCGTTGTCGACATTCGCGACCACCGCATCCTCGATAACGATACGTCGAAGACTCGTGCATCTACCCAGTGCCGTCGCGATCACGGTAACCCCAGACTCTCTGAATTCATTCCGGTTCGACTCGAAACGTTCGAGAGTGGGGTGGCAGGAGATAGCGTTGGCCCAGGCTTTGGCCGACCCGTCTCCCAAGAGATTTCGACTCAGAACCAAAGTCCGAAGCTTGGGAGATAGACCAGCGTCCTGATGCCTTTTCGCAGCTCCAGCAAGCGCACCAGCGAGCGTCCGGCCGCCCTCGACATTCATCCCAATATTGGCGATCTTCAGAACTTCGAGCGGTGGACCGTCGGTTAGCAGAGGCATGACAGAGTCAACTGCACGTTGGCCAAAGGCATTATCCCCAATATCCACGTCTACAAGATTGGGGCATTCAGCAAGAGCTGTGCATATCGGGGTGAGGGCTCCAGGAATTTCGTCGATGCTCCTCGTCGTGAAGATGTTGCTGAGATTGGCGGCCTTGGTATCATCAGTATAAAAAAAATTGAAGGGGATTTTTAGAGCTTACCTTGAGATTGGGCATCTTCCTGATGACTTCTGCGAGTCCCTTGCCGGCATCCACCCCCAGAGTATTTCCACTCATGACCAACTTCTCGATGCCGGCCAGGTCGATGCCATCAAACAGTTTCTGCACGGACTCGGCAGACTCAAGCTTCAAAGCTCTGTTCTTGAAACTGGCGACGGAGGGAGTAGAGGCCATGTTACGGATATGCGTCCAAACGAGTCAAAGCCACAAAATGCTCGGCGATTGGGCCCTGCCGAGAGTATTCCCACGATCCGATGCCATAGGCTGCAGACAAAGAGACCCAAACAAATGACTCCTGGCCTCTCGAAATAGACTCAATAGTAACGAGAATTCATTCCGTTATTCCATATACTGTGCCGAGCTGTAGATAGGCAACGGGTGGTATGCTACGCGTTACCGTTGCCCGTTCAAGCCCCGAGGTCTCGCAGGGCCGGATTTTCTGCCCAATTTTGAACTATTTTCAGGCATGGATTAGGCAATCAACCCTACTATTACATGTTACACAGGCCGAGAATTGGCAATTACGGGGGTAGCGTGACGCGTTATGCTTTCCTACCTACAGTCCCGTGTCGATTTAAAATTAGACTTCTCCGGGGACGTACTATGCTATGGAATCTCCCCTTTGTTGGGGGACGATACCGGCGCTCCCCGTCGGCTCCTTCGTGGTTGGGTCTTCAATTGCCTGCGTCGAAATAGAGGCTGTCGAGCCCGAGATAGACACTTGGAGCCATGTAGGCATTCTGAAACTGCGCGGCTCAGCTTCAACGTCGCGCGATCTTGCCATGTCGACTCGAACAATCATCAGAACAAACACAATACCTGGAGATGGGATGGGTAAGGTACAAACAGTCAACTTAGGAGAAAATGGGAGGGCTTACTGGCGCTTGGCGCTAAGGTGGCCATGAAGATGACCATAGCTCGATGCCTCAAGCAGTAAAGAATGACGAGGATCAGGAGTTGGAGAGTGTATATCATAGCACTCTCGATCACAATTCGGAGGACATGGATCAGCGTGATGCCGGAGTAGGCCCGAAGTCCTGATTGAGTCGAGTTATTGTGTTGCTTCCAAATCTTGTACGCAATGAGTCCTGTGGTAAGGAGGTTCTGGGCGAGATGGAGGGGATAACACATCTCCAGAAAGATCAAAACCGTTGGACCCAAGGACTGATTCTCTGGATGCAGGAACCAATAGAGGTTCACGATGCTTGTGCCTGGATCAGTTGTCAGAGAAAGCGTAAGGGCGTAGTCGGGGAACGTGGCCACCTACTCATACTGAAGACTAGGGCGGTGCTTGGAACCAAGATGATCTTCCAGTTTCTTTGCCACACAAAATAGCATCGATAGACCTATATAGCCCCATAGCTCCTTGAGAGTCGCCCAAGAAAGAAAACAGCCATACGTACTGCCAAGAAATCCGCAGTCCAGATGATCAAGGTCACCATTACCGATTGTGTGTATTGATCCCACCTCCCGTACTCGTGTAGAGCGTCGAGAGTCGTCTTTCCTTCATTGAGTGCCCAAGTGTAAGCATAGACGTTTGAACGGGCAGTCGCCACTAGTGCAGGACGATAAGGGCTCTTAGGCTGGAACTTGAATGCTGGAGAGGACGTACGGGTGTCAAGTGTTGTGAGAGCAAACATGAGGCATACTCCGATGAAAAAGACCTAATGACATGTTTGAGCGAGGGAATGCTGCCTGAGCCAAATTTTGGGGCCTTACCCGAGACGACGTGCGCTGGCGCCAATCTCTCCACATCCCCTTGATAGAACTGACGAATAGGGAGAGGTATGCGCCTGCTTACCCCAACACTTGGTGGGCGACTATTCTCATCATCGGGTTCTGGGTAATTAAAGGCGCACCGTATATAAGCGTCTGTACATTCAACGGAAAGCATCTTCAGCTGTACGACGGGAAGCATTAAATGAAAATCACGAACACTCAGCCAGAAGGAGACCAGTGCAAAAATTTCTTCCTTGCTTTCGCCTGGGTCGTTCTTCATGTTTTTAGAGCAGGGGTAAAGGAGGTTGACGCCATCATCTTCAAGAGCGTGATCTTCGTTATAACTGAGTGGAAATGAATTGGCAGGGTCATCCCCGCGGTGCTCGGCGCGGGTTTGCTCTCACCTCAACGATAAATTTGGAAAGACCGGTATCCACAGAATCATGGTTGTCGGGAACGACGGAGACAATGGAACTGAATTAAGAAACGGAGCTGTCGGTAGGTTGCCCACTAAAGGTACCTTCGTCTGCGATCGAAGGTCAAATGCGTGGGGACCCGGCGTCATACAAGCCACGTCTCACCATGGCAAATCAGCGTTGGAACGGTGAGTTCCATCTGGCTCATCAAAATGGGATTTGCCATGGAGCCGCAATAATCGTGGGGCAAAATAACAAATTTTCCATTGGTACTGGAAGTCAGTATGGACAAAGGAAGGAGGCATCAGCGCCACACGCTGAATGGAATCGTTTTGATGCATTGGGCTATGGAACTCGTTCCCCCCGATTTCAAACAAATGCCACCGCTGATTCTATTGAACTTCCATGTAGAGTCCCATAGCACCTGGAACATTCAATGCGAGAACAGGCTCAAGCACAATTCCACCGTCGGTTCCTTCTTGACTCAATGGAAATGATTCCACGGATGCTTTGCCGCTGTCTGTTTCATTGATGTGCAGGGGAGCCATGTTCATAATTAGACGTGGATGCCTAGGACCCTGTTCGTATACATGTGTCTCACACAAAGCTAATATTTCATAATTTAGGTTTACATACATGAAACGTGCGGATGCGCTTTCACTTCCCGCAAGGGAGCTTCACGCATGGTATTACTAAGCTTGAGAACGGGCGCCCGGTGGTACTCATCGCGCAGTCAATTGCAGAATTACATCTTCTTTCGCCTCAAGTGGGTTTGTAAGCTCTGGATCAAGCAACCGATACCTGTAAACGCCTGGAAAACTTGGGATGATCAAGATGACATTGGGATCGCAATCTTTTCGAACCTGTAGATCAAACCACATGCTGTCGGGACATCGGAAATGCACTAGCTACCTTAAAAATTCGGTCAATGTGAATGCTACTTCCACCGGGGGATTATTATAATTCATCAGCTGGATTGTACTTCCATAGTATTCATTCAAGTATCTAATCTTGGTTGGAAGCCTCGTTCGCTTTCCTGGCTTCCTCCTTCGTTGCAACGCCTTCAATTGTCTGTGACGAACCACCTCTTCCGCAATTCACTGAATAAAAGGGAGAGACATACGTCCCCGTCAAGAACGACGCCAGTGGTCTCAGAGACTCTTCATAGTTCTCCCAGGCTTCATCGTATATGGGGGTCTGTCAAGATGGAAGGGATTAGTTTAATCGCACGAATACAAAAAATGGCTTCACACCAGCATTCAACTAAAACGCAACCATTGCTAGACCTCCTTTTGACCAACCCCGGGGCTATTATAGCTGATCAAGTTCCCATTCGACAGCATGTTAGACTCAAGGGAGGGAAAAGCCGTGACAGTCATCGTCAAAGCACGCTGGTGTTTCAAACTGAATTGGCAGGGTCAACCCACACCCAATCTTTCAAAGAAACTATATATGCTTGGTAAGCCTTTAAAATAATGGTTGTCGTCAACGTCAACGGAGCAAATTGGATCGAACTTCCTGACGGTGCTCTTGCAAAGCGGTCATACACTTTCGGGTGCAGTTCTCGTCAGCAAGTCAAAGCAACAATATATCCTTGCAATGTAGAGGTGGGGACTGAACGGTACCAATCAAGAACAGCTATATGTAGGCTTTCAGCAAGGTCGACGACCCTGAGCACAGTGAATTGATACCACAAAGTCCCACAAAGGTCAATGTCAATACAGACTTGATTGCCGCCCCGATCATGCTAACTCCAAAACTCGCCAGCTTTCACGCGTACACACCGGAAGGGCAATCATATCAAAAGCCGTAGACCCGTAAGGTCGTGCCTATGCGGGAGTGTTAGTGCAATAGGCGCAGTCAACTCAGAACCCAGACAGGACCCCCGACAACCACCTAGAAGATATATGATATTATCAACTCCAATTCCAACCGGAACGAGGATCCATGGAAAAGGCGTCATAGGCTTCGGAAGCAAGTAAATCATTCTGGCATTGATAAATCTTGTATTACTCGAATAGGTGTGGGTTTTGCAATATTGATGACGTGAGGAATATGTGCAACGAGCCTAGAACGTGAGGACAAGAATGAGGGAAGAACAAATGCAAGATGACTGGAAAGCATCTACGGCGGAACAGGTGCTCTTTCCAATGTTTTCTTTCCTTCCATGGTCGCGTCACCTCGCCCCCAAGCCCAGCTTGGAGTGCTTGATAATAGCGGTCAAGGGTGCATCCAATCCCTCGCCAACAGACCCGATTCTCTCCCCCTCGCTCCACCCCATCATCGCCAACATCCTAAACCCAATATTCGTCGCATCAATCTTCGGCGCCGCCTTCCCAACTTCGTCTCCTTCCTTGTGCTTTGGCACCCATCCTCCTTTACCACCCTTCCCACCGCGCGACCCAGAGGTGAAATCGTTCCCTCTCGAACCAGGGTCCCCAGACCTCCTGACAATCCTCGCCACCTTCCTCTCATCCACCCTCCCAGGCCCACACTTCGTAGTCTTCACAACCGTAACATACCGCCCGTTCCCCTTTCCCTTACTAAAACTGTTCAACCCAAACGCAATCGCCAATTCGTGCACATTCTTTCTCGTCTCTTTATCCGTGGGCGGTAAACTCATCTGGCTCTTCCCCCCTAAATCGTTCACGAACTTGTGTAGCATCTGGACTAGCGTCGAGATGTCGATGATTCGGTTGGGTAGGACTGTGATCGTTGGGTCGAGCTTGGCGGCGGCGAGCATGGCTTTGCGGCCTTTCTTCCCTCCTTTGTGAGGTGAGAATGGGTCGGCAGCGCGAGCGAGCATCTCGAGTTGGCGTTGTTGTTTGCGAATTGCTTTGGCTTGACGGTCTTTATCCCACTGAGCCTGAAGTTCTGGGGGGATTCCAGCGCGCTTCGCCTTCTTCCCGCGTTCTAATGTTAGACGGAAGGCGGTGGATCGTGAGTTAGAGAAACGCGGAAGAAAAAGGAAAGAAGGAAGCGGATGTACGTACTGGCAGGTTTAAAGAAGAAGTCATCTTCGTCGTCGTCTTCGTCGTAGAAATCATCAAAATCGCCATTCGATATTGCCTTGAACAACTTTTTCTGTGACTTGCGATCTCGACCTTTGAGTGTGTCCTCATCCTCGTCAAGCAGGCCCTGGAAAATGAATTCGCTCGTCAACACCTCATTCATAAAGAGGGCGGCAGACGAGAATTGAGCCCGTACACACCTGAAGAATGGCAAGCAATTCATCCTCATCTTGCTTCTCCGCCCACTTCATATTTTCCTTCAAAAGGATATCCTCATCATTCTCATACTCGTCCTCGAAATCCATATCATCATCGAACTCGTCCTCCTCGTCGTCGTACACCATCTTGGCCTTTCCTTTCCCTTTGTCGGCAGCAGCAGCTTTGTGCTTCCTGGATGCTTCACGAAGTTTCTCGAGACGGGCTGTGAACTTGCTTCGGGGTGTCTTTTCGTCGTCTTCGTCGTCTTCATCATCGTCATCGTCATCGTCCTCGTCGTCGTTAACAGACAACGCACTCATCCTGTCCTCGGCTAACATCAGTTCTTCCTCCATCTCGATGGCCTGGTCTAGTTCCTTTTCTACCTGCTCGTCCTCCATTTCTCCCTCTACCTCCTCGACATCACTGGCTTCGGAGTCAGAGTTAGAATCCCTACTCTCACTCCCACCCTCAGCGTCCTCATCATCATCTTCAGCCCTTATCCTGTCCGCATCCTCCAAATCGCCCATCGTCACGAAAGCACCAGCGTTCCTTCCCACCATACCCTCCGCGAACCTCTTCATAGCCTCCATATCCATGCTCGTGGTGAGGTCGGGATCTATGTCCATGTCCATCGCATTCTCCAACGCTTCGTCTCTTAGGGCAGCAGAGAGGAGGGAAGCACCATTGGCGGAAGATGCCTTGCGACGAGCGGCGCGGTTACGGCGTTTACGTTCACGCCTGAGAGCCGAGGGGGAGGGAGTGTGCGGCGCGAACGGTCCTCCCCCATCGCCATCGTCGGCTTCTGCGTCCACCGCGTTTTCTTCTTCGCCACCAGGTCCGCCTGTTTGCTGAAGCTCGCTCAACTCGTGGAACGTCATATATTCATCTTCTTCGCCTTCCCCGCTGCTTCTCTTCTTGCCCTTCCCCTTGCCGGTGGTAGCGCCCAGGGGAGGAGTCTCCTGGTCTTCGTCTCCCCACTCTATATCACTATCGCCCCTCCGCCTCTCATTCCACCTCTTATCCACTCCACTATCGCCGCCGTACTCGTCCCGCAACTCGCGTTCTTGCATTCGAGCTCCGAGTGCACCGAACCCTCCACTGGGTTTCCTCCCCCCTCCGAATGTCCGATCAAAGAGCACTGGCTTTCTAGATTTCTGAAGGAGAAGGCGTTTAGCGACTTTACGCTGTTTGACTAAACCAGCTTTCGCCATTCGGGGTGTAGAGACGGGCGGGACTGAGAGTCGTTTCGTCGCTGTGGCATTCGTCTCTGGTGCCGCAGCACCCGTCGTTGCCGTTGCCATACTCGCACTTGTATCCACGCTTGGAGTGAGCGGTGCAGCAAACGAGCGTAAGACTGATGTATAGGGCTCGAATCCCACTCCTCCTCCTCCTCCCCCTACTGCAGTAGACGAGCCTAAGACCGATGTGGAGGGCTCGAACGCCACTCCTCCTGCTTTCCCTTCTGCAGCAGACGAGCCCAAGACCGATGTGGAA